>DWHO01000378.1:0-20996 GCA_018247575.1 Eurytides lysithous rurik | reverse complement strand
ACAATCCGAAGCATCTTAAATAGAGTCCCGAATTTCACGCAAAAATAATGGATTTCTTTTTCCCCAACCTTATATATGCTCAGTGGTATCACACTCGATTTGAGTCTCATTGTGGCTATTTCTGATCACTGTACCATTTTAAAGACCATTTCGTACGGCTTATTTGTTCACATGAGTGGTGAAGTTTGCCGCCACGACAAACGTTGTAGTGTAGGGTTTCACTGATATATCTATATGCAAAATAATTAAACCGGAACACAGCAGTAAGTGCTTACACTTAAAGACTACAAGCGGTCTGCAAAAGGTTCTCACCACTTGTTAATTCATTATTTCCGTACTGTATCCGATCCCAAACCAAACTAGGCAGATAAGTGATATTTATACAGTAATCCCCCCTATAACACGGTACTCTTATAACGCATTTTCATATTATACGGCAATACTCCTACAACGCGTTTTCATATAACGCGGAACCAATCTACCGTGTTATAGGGGGGATTACTGTACTTATATATTTTAAATGCATACATATCGATAGTTAACACCGAGACAGAACAATGTTTCTACTCATCACACAAACATTTTCTCCCGGGTGGAACCTATATACTATACCTATAACTTATATCGAACCTGCAACCTTCGGTTTTGCAGTCAGGAACACTAACCCCTATGCCGACGGCCATGTATAACGCTCGAGCGGCTACTATCCCTGTGTCACTTACTCAATCCTTAACAGGTGTACATTATTAGGCCTAAGTGCTCCCGAAACGTTTCCAACTTTACCACAGCTAAACTATGAATTAAGATATACTAAAGCCGAATGATATGGAAAAAAAACATTTAATTCAGCAATTAACACTGTCTGTAGCTGTGGTAAATTGCATTTTAGCACTTAAAAATTGGCTAGCCCGTTGGTGTAGTGGTTAGTGCTCCTACTTAGTTAGTGACTGCAAAACCGGGGGTCGTGGGTTCGATTCCCACCCAGGACAAAATGTTTGTGCGATGAACATAGGTATTTGTTCTGTCTGGATGTTATTAATCTATATAAGTATATATTTAAAAAATATAAGTATGTATATCAGTTGTTCGTTTACCATATAGGCTCTGCCTAGTTTGGGATCAGATGACAGTGTGTAAGATGTCCCATGATATTATATTATAAATTATACAAGTCGTATCGAACTATGGGATCTAAGGATAAATAAAATGCTTGAATGGACTTCACACATTTATTGTATTTTTGTCTAATAAAAATACTATATCATATAACTATCATAAAAGGAGATATCTACAGCAATTGACAGTCTTGCTGGTTGCACACACTCATGAGAGCACAAAATATTATTTTCTTTGCGCATCATGCACTTGGATTTTCTTTTTTGTTTCTCTAACAAAACTATTTTACCTTAATTTACAGCCCTATCGCAAATTATAAAATAAACAAAAAACTACAATCTTGTGAAAACAAACACCATTCAATGGATATAATTCACTTATTGCACTATTGAAAAAGAAAATTATCATAATAGGCTCAAGATTATTCGCAGCGGAATTGCGGGAGAACTTACAGTTTAATTTACAAATCGCCATCTTCATAAAAAGTCAATACAAAATAAAATAAATACAACACAAGTTGTTTACAATGTGTGGCAGCATTAAGTACTAGACATATTTAGGCACAAATTCTCTTGCATTAAACAGTGACAGCTCTCTAAATTTAAACATCAAGTACTAATTAGTCCTACAGTCCGTCATAGACCTTTAATAAGTTAAACAAATAAAAACTCTTGTTAGAACTATAATATGAAGGTACCGAGAGGAATTGCTGTCTTACAATTAGGAAAAAAAGGAAAGAGATAGATTAGCTTCAGGAAAAAAAATACAACTATCTGTAGTAAAAATATATGTTTTTTTTTTAACGCGACGGCCACTCGCGCGTACAAAATCAAGTGAACCATTTAAGAAAGAAACCGGGCACGCCGTAGATATCGCGTAGTGATTTAATAAAACTACTTAACCTATATTGTTTATATGTACACAAAGCAAATAAAATAATTGGCTAAATGATATGAATACAATACAAATAATTTGTAACATTCACCTTTAATGAGCAAAATCATACAGAGAACGGAAAATAGTGATTCTATTTATTGGCCAATGTCTCACGATGGAAAATAATAGCCACAGTAACAATGTATACAATTAATTACAAATAACAAATGCGTCAGAAATTCAATTAATGAAATCACCCAGCTGCTTTTGGTTAGTGAAAAGCTACGCAAAACTAGTGCAGCTCGAAAGGACACACAAATAATATGAAACATGCCTTCCTTTATTTATTCAGTGTAACATTTACAAACGCCTTAAGCGACACTAACAACGCGAAACAACCTACAAGGCCTTCTACGCGGCACACATAGTATGTACAATTGAACTATATACAAAGGACAAACATGGCAAAGATTCGCAATCGAGTTCCGTTGAATGTAAGTTATGCGAACGACACGGCGGACTCTGCTAACTGGTAACTAACAATTCTTATTGTCCAAAATGGCGAAACATATTCATGCTTGCGCCGCACACGTACGTTGGCCTCACCAAGTTACGACCTCCTCGATATAGAGAACGACAGTTTAGGCGTGTTACTATAGGGAGCATGATTGAAATTGACCGTATCTATGTACACGCCCTCACGCTCACGGTACAAAAGGCACTTGCGAAACGAAATCAAATCCACACGAGTTTTATTCCATTTCAAAGTTTTCTTTCTTAAAGCGTTAGGTAATACATTTTCGGTCACAGTGGATCGAACAAAAACCGAGAAATCAATCGTCAACTTGTCTTATCACACTCGTTTCGTTATTAAATGTGCAATAAAATTTTACACCATTTTATAGAAACAGTACATCAATAGACTACAATGATACATATGTTAGAGGATGAATTACAGTACTGTACTTCTGTTGGCTAAAGCTATGTATACAATCTTCAGATAAAGTAGATTATTGAAATGTATTGCCCTGCCAATCCCACTGCATACAATAAATCTTTCTGTCTCGCTCTTTCTATACATCGGTATGCAATAATGCACATTCATTTTGGGGTTTATAATATAGACTTTATAGATGATTTAGTAACTCGGCCTTCGCTCTCCACAGTATCTAGGCGCAAATAGCTCAGCCTACTTCATTCAGACGCACTAAGTTGAGCGCTAACTACGACACGTGGAAATTAAAGGTGAATGATTCACAAACATGACGAGGCTGTGAATTTGAAACGAAATTGTTCTTCCATAGTTAATACTACCTGACTCTCGGTAAATTGTGCGTATCCAATACACGGTACAAATGTTGCTTATTTGGTTAAGCTGTTGTATCAATGACTTGATGAGTTTGATTGATATGTTATTGATTTTTCAGTGACATGATGAAAGACTTGTGTGAAGCCCTGCAACCACATTGTGCATAGTACAAAAGTTCGTAAGCTTCAATACATATTTAGGTATGGAATATAGCTTAAGCAGCGACTAACTGTCATTTCACTTATACACCATGTCACAAAAATATTTTCTTTACACAGTTCGTATATTTATAATATAATCATAAATATATCCATTTGTACATTACACAAGAAATTTTCGTTAAATTTATTTACAAATAAAAACAATATTCCAGCCCCCTCATTACTATACACAATAGTATCTATGTCTAGTTACAACGAATTTTTTTAATTAAGGATTTGAAACTTAAAAATAACTTAATACAAAAACTGTTACTTAGAAATTCTTATAAAATGAATTCCAGCCATGAATTGTGTCCAGTATTCTATTCATTTTAAATATAATTATAAAAATGCTGTTCTTTTTCCGAGGTGAATAAAGAATATTGATCACATTAATTTCTGATATGTAAAAATTGCCCATAAAAACATCAACAATAAATAAAAAACATGTAGTAAGGCCATACCCGAAATAAATTATAAATCAAATATAACCATTATTTTGCTCTTCAATGAAAAAAAAACAATAAATTGTCAAATCTAAGGCAAATAGTTACCATTAGAAAACCACATCTGAATAAATGCAAAAAATTAATGCTTAATGCCATAATAACTTTTGACTACCAGTAAATTGGAATATCAATTTTATGTAATATTCTTTATTTCCTCACTAACACTGTCACAAAATCAGCATTGGACACTTGCTTAACTTAATCACAATAATGAATCTATTTAAGCCATTTGGTATTTAAATACTGTCCTAGACAAATTCTGCATAGTGTCTAAATGACCAATATAAATAGAAAGTAAAGTACAACAGTCCACTAAATATTAAATAAAAATTATTTATTAAGTAACATTATTTTTGTCTATATCAATCAAACCAAATTAATAAAACCAACAATAGATTTAAACTGTTATAGTAAAAATATCAAAGTGCAAGGAGAAGAATTATTCAGATTAACTTATTATCGAAACATTCAAAATGTTTTAATATTCTGTTATGTACTTTTTTTATGAAATGTATCATGCATTTGAATATATAAAAAATTGTTATTTAACTTATTGTTTTATGTAAAACAAAGGTCAATGTTTATTTCTTATTGGAATTTCTGTTATGAATTCTGTTTGTTAAAAATGCTGTTTTTTTAAATAACATCATTAACACTTTATACCACCTGTAAAGACTACCTGTAAGGTCATCAACCAACAACAATTCACATTTTTCAAAGATATAAGTTAATTTAAAGTGAATTTTGCAATAAGAAAACTTATTTCACATAGTTAAATTCCTCTCTGAGGATATGAAAACAACTGTTGCACTGTATAATCAAGATAATTTATATGCAAGCTTACAAAATTTATGCTGTGTTACAAAATATAATCAATCTAATTATATTACAACTGTATTATTAAGTTATTTATAATTTCCTTTCACAATTATGATGTTTAGACTTAATTAAATATTTTTACAATATTAGTGGAAATTACTAAATTAGTGAAATTTATAAGTAATATAGTTACTAAAAAATCTAATTGCAAAGAAACTATTAAATAAATACCGCAATATAAATATATATACAAATAAATTTAATAACTCATAACATTCAACCAGAAATATTTAGAAATGCTGTCTTAATACAACCTTCAAGCCTATAAACTTTCTTTGTTATTAAAAATATGGTTAAGAATAATTAATAAGCATGATATTAATATGATGTATATGTCTTTTGAGATGTCATTATATTTCTGACAAATTTAAACTTAATTATATAAAAGAAAGTTAAATTACAAGCCAAAATGAATACAGTAGATCATTTACTGAGATAGAAGTAAGAATTCAATTACATAGAGCTTGAGCCAAATAATGATCTTTTAACTTTCACGACTTATATTGAAATGTTCATTTCATTATTAATTAATTGATTTGCGAATAATAACAAGGTAATATTTAATTTGCATATTTTTAAATTTAAATATTATATGAATTTTTTAATGAATGAAAAAAGTTTTAACTTTTGAATATATATAAATATAACAAAGAAAGATTAAGGCTTGAACAAATTCATTTTTATAATTATGATACAACATACTTCACTGACTTTACTTTATCTTTTTATGGAGTGTTTATTTAATAATAGTGACTTGGTATTTATAGAAGATATTATTAAATAGATAGTGTTACAAAACAGAAACTAGCGTCATCCTAAGATCAAAAGACTGTATTTCAAGAAATGCTTCTGTTAAATTATATTGTTAATTTATATTAAAGTAAACTTGCTTACTTTCGTAAGAAGAAGTATATAATATGTTTTTGTCATAACTAATTAAAATACTGGATTGTATTCAATCAAATAACAATTTTAGAAGACACAAATTAGAAATTTCAAACACAGTTTTTTATATGATGACAAATTTGGAATACAAAATTGCAACCGACCCAAAAATAAAGTTGTAAACGGAATATTGTTTTCAAAAAGTCTGGAGCAACCTGGCTGTAACTGTAAGTACAGCAACTATAAGTTATGTTGAGCTAATAATGAAATTCTGATCATGAATAGGATCAGTTGTAGAAATAGCTATATGCTGGAACCCCCTGACAAGTCATAAGTTTTTATAGTTGAATGCTGTAAAAGCAACAACTTGTTTAGTGGACAATTTTAAGAGACTTATGACTTCTCTATAAAGAGATAGAAACATATTATAGATGATTTACCTCTTAGATTGTGCTCAGAGTTTCCTGGGCCGAGTGAGACGCCGTTTCTTGCGATCTGGAGTAACAGAGGCATCGGCTGAGGCACGTCGGCGCGATGGTGGTGTTGTTGTACTTTCCTCACCACTGCTAGCCTCGGATTTGTGCTCATTACGTTGTGGTATTTCAGTTGCTTTTTCTGGCTCCGCAGATGGTGCTATAGTTAAAACACCAGCTGGCAAAGTAGGGGGTTCTTTGCTGCCTCCAGCGGTCTCCACCTCAGTTGCTTCTGTATTGCTGTTTGAAGCCCACTGGAAAAGTAAAATATCCTATTTTTGTAGTATATTATTAAAGTTAGTCCAATAATTTGACTTTTAACATAGTTTTAAGGTTTTAAATTTCTCCCACTATTCCATCACATCTAAAATGCTTGTTTAGAGGAGGAATAGAAACTTACTCATCCTTCTTAAATAGTCATATGTTTAGATTTATTAAACTGAAAAACTCAAGTAATATATAAAACTCAAGTATAATATGAAATAAAGAATATAATATGAGCTTTTTAATAGTTTAGTCTTAATAATAGCTTAAACCAAAAATCTAATTGTTTACTTCAAGTTTTTTATTTTTTAGACCATAAAATATTGCAGAAATAGAAAAATAAAAATTGTAAGATGACCAAGCTGTTAAAAACTAAGAATAATAACTGCTTTTTGATTAAATAAGTGTTAAACTTAAACTTTTTGCAAAGAAGTATTATGAAATAGGGATCCTAACAACACAACTATGCATCATGTTTTGCATATGTTAAAATCAGCTGTTTAATAAAACTATATACGAAGCTTACCTGGGCCAGTGCTGCGACGGGAGATAATCTCAGAGAGGCACCGCACTCTGCACACAGAGGAGGCACCGCCGGCGACCGGGAGCGCCAATACTGCAGTTCCGTTTTGCACTTATTCAACTCCTGGAAAGCCACATATCAGAAGTTTATAGTCAAGAAAGAAACTAAATTATAATATTTGTCAGTGACACTGAATACAAATAAAACGTTTTTGCCAAAGAAGATTTAGTCATCAACTCATTTGAGAAGAAAAAAATCAAGCCATTACATCTTTGTGTTTGTTGTATATTGTAAATCAAGATTTTGTTGCTGTTAAGGTATGTTGTAAGCAAAGCTTATAGATAAATCTTAAATTTTATAAATCAGTTCAACTTTTCTGTATAATCTTTGAATTGTAAGGCAATATATTGTAAGGTAAATACATATATGAAAAAATCATTTTCTATTACTTCATTGTTTTAAGACAGATTTACAATTTTAATTTTAACAATGTCTAATATATGTGAACAATTCATAATTTACAACACATATTAATTTACAATTTTGTATCCAACAATGCTTTATGTATACATATATAGCAACTGTACCTTTACACTTTCACATATTGTTTTAACATTTTCATACTGTTATTCATAAAATAAAACCATTGTAACCCTTTGCGAACGACGTTTAGCGCGACAAAACAAGTGGCTAAGGAGAGGCGATACTCGGACATCTCTGCTTTTACTGTCTATATTAAATTGAGTTATCCCTCAATCATATTGTAAATAATTTAAATGTTAGATCCTTTAACTATATCATGTAATACACTTAACATCATTGCAAAATTTACCTCATTCTGTATTCTGACACAGCTAAAAGTCATCATTCACAAAGGCTTAATGTAAAATCAAGCACTAATGTCTTGTTGATGTATTACTCCAACCACAAACATCAAAAAAAATTATCGAGTTTGAATTAAAACAATCTGTGCCCTTATATAGATTATCTATTAATTATGTAATATAACATAAATAACAAAATTATGTATGAAAACATTTTTTAAATTAAACGAATATTTATTAAAAAATGTAAAATAGTATGCAAGATGAGATGATCAATACCGACCTGCAATAAAGTTTGAAATTTTCTACTTGTTTCCTCATTCTTTTTATCATAATCGTCTAAACGATTTGCGTACTCCAAAGTTTGTTTCTGTTGTTCCGCGATTTGTTTCTGCTGTTCCGCAATCTGCTTCTGTTGGAGGGCGGTTTTACGTTTGCAACTGCGTAAATCACTACGCAAGGCGGACAGTTGGTCGTTGTACCTGAAAGCGATTATGAGCCTCAGTTAGTTTTATTTGATTCAAATGGAAAAGCGGCAAAGGATTTGTCAGTTATATACTATCAGAAAAACTGTAAACGTCAAAGCTGGCGTTTGAATACGCAGTCCAATTGACGATAAGCACCGTTGACAGTCGCCTTTGAACAATAACATTATCAGCAACATTGCAAGTTTGTTACTAAGACTAGTGCAACTATATTATAGTGCACATGCGTTTACGCAGACACAGGGGCACTCACTCTTCCTTCACTCTCTCATAGCTCGATGAGACGGATACCGACACGACCGGAGAGATCAGACGTAGAGGCGGTGATATTAAACGACCTCTTAATAACGATTTCTCCATCATCTTACTTTTCAGACAATTGGGTGATCAGTCCATAATGCCTTAACCCAACTTAGAAACAACAATACAAAGTCATTGCCCTCTCCGGGATTCCGACCCACGACCTCCGATTTGTAAAATGCAGGCATTAACCACTAGGCCACGGAAGCGGTTTGCCAACGTAGTTACTAGGTACAGAGCACGGTGCCAAGCTTCTGTGTGGTACTGTGTTGTATGGGCGTCGCGCTTACCATACTAGTCTCGCAGAATTCTCAAAGAAAATGTTAAAAATATCAATCCCATAGGGATGGAGGAAGGAAGTCGACCACATATTTTCTTGTCTCATATATAACAAATTTTAATCAATGAATTAATATTCATGAAAACTGTACTAACAGTACTTTTCTTTTAATTTTTTATCATTGATTGCAATTTTAAACAAGATATATAAATATCTATGTGAAGGGAGTGAACTAATAGTAAAAGTTGAAGAATAGGCCGTGGTACTTTATAAAATGAGTCCATCTATTTGCTATACATTTAACAGCAGAATCTGCTGCCTGGCTCGACTGATTTTTGCTTGTGTAAAAAACAACGTCTCACTTTTTCATTCCCTGTTTGATGCGGTGTATCCGTTTCCTAAGCACCATATTGCTTTGCGGTGGCGGCGGTGGAGAAGGAGGCAGGCTCTCCTCCATGAACAGGTTCAAAGATGGAAGGTCACAATCCCCGGCGGAACTGCCTCCCGCCTGCTGCTGCCCGGACTCGAACCCGCTGGGCGGTGGCGAATCTAGGCAGATATAGGACTTACTGCTCTCACCAGCTGGAAATTGCGATAATTTTTTTTCTATAAAATCTTAAAATTAAATAATAGTTGTTCCAAATTAATTCACTATTAGTTTTAAACTGCGATTATTACTAGCTAACACAGATATTATTATTAGTTAAGCTATAAGAAAATTATATATACGAAACTAGGAAAAATGTAACCCCTTATACCGTCTGTATTTTTGTCATTTAAATGGATTTAAAGGTTGATACAAATGAAACAATTGAATGAATCATTTACATTACAAATGAAACATAAGACCAAATAAAAAATATATTCGAAACCTCCTTACAACTCCGTATTGTTATTTATACATAAATATGAACACAAAACTAAATTTTTGAATATTCAAACTGATTTAAATTTAGACGTCTGCAAGCCCCGACATGATAGAAAAATTGATTTTGAGGCAAATCAGTAATAGACCAAGAAAGTAAAAACTGATTGGCAAAAAGGTCCAATTTGGTTAAACTCGATTGGGATATTGCGTACTGCATCGATTATAAGCTTATAAGCCTATCGCTTTCTTTTTTAATGTCAACAACTTGAGCAGGTACCGGAATCATATAGCAAGTTATACGCCGCCATAAGATATATGCGTAGGTAAAAAAGAACAAAATACATTCAAACGTGACCGATTTTACAAAACATCTATAGTAGTGCCCTTTAAATTAATTTTATAACACAGATTGTATCTAATATTCACTATAAAAAGGGGGGAAGGGGGGCGCTCGGGTTTCTAGTATGGTGAAAGCCAATGCTAGTGCACTGTGTACTGTGAAGGCACAAGGCAATGTCACCAGAGTTATTAAGGGCATATAGACATATCTCTCATTTCTGAACGTAGAGCGCAGCGTACAGACAAGAAGCTTATACCCGGCGAAGTTCAAATACGGTATAGCGCCAATTCATTATAGGCAAGGGTTGGTTGCAACCGAGACCCAACTAACTCTAAGATGTTTATCGTGGCGGCAAACGTGGCACCACTCGCGCGAACGAACAAGCCATACGAAATGGACATTACAACGATACAATGATCCGAAATAGGCACAAAGTGGCGGAGACCGTAACTGTGTTGTGCAAAAAAAATATTTTGCAGTACCTGAATGGAGTTTAAGGCTGGACAGCACTGTTTCCACTAGAGTGAAGGGTATTTAAATGAAAAACACAATAGAGCTTTAAGGTGTGGAGAAAAGGTTCAGAATCATGCCATACTTGGAACTGATCGTTTGAGTGATGCAGCTTGATACAATTCAAACTGACTCCTGACGGACCGATCTTAGTTAAAGCATAATAGCATGTGCCAAAGCAATCCTACATTCAGATAAGCGTAACCTGCATTTCCCGTAATACTGCTTTTCTCAAAAAAATTATTACGATTTTAAATCACTAGATATATAGTATACTATACATTTATAAAAATCTGAATTACTTTAAAAATTAGGCATATCGAAAGTGTAAAAATAGTTGTCGTTGATAGGACACTTTTTTTATATTACAATACACTCGGACACTTAATAAGCCAACAAGGCGAAACAGGAAAAAAAGAATCAGGCCATCCAACAATTACACGTCCATCGACCACGCCACGAATACAATTAAAATTTAAATGATAATCAGTCTTACTGCAATAAAGCAATCGATAGATTCATTCTACCTGTGAATCAAGCCACCGCTTTAGTGTATAATGGCGCTGCATTACATTTCCGTAAAAGTAGCAAAATCGAGCAAAATGTTCATTGAAGAGAAAATTTCCCAATTTCGTGCGATCGCACGTTTAGGTGAGCTGTATTAGGATTTATCTTTTATATTACCAAGGTCTATTATCATATGTCAGGAAAATAGTTATGTACTGATCAAAAAGTTAGAAAACATCTTCTACACTCTTATGGTAGTGTTAGGACTTTCGTAATCTGCTTGAGGAGCTTTCGGAGCGGAATAACAGATAATACGGTGGTACCGTATTATCTGTTATTTCGCTCCGAAACATGTTACAAGTATACTGTGCACTAAAAACTGAGTTTTTTTACGGAGTAGGTAAGCAGAGAGCAAGCAGCTCACCTGATGGAAAGCAACGACCGCTGTTCATGGACATTTGCAACGTCGAACGCTTTGCCCGCCTCAGAGGTGGGACTTTTTGAAAGGAAAATGCAAGAAAAGAAAGCAGGAAAAGGAAGGAGGAAGAAAGGGGGTGGATCACCGGACGAAACGCGAAACCACAAATACTTCCATTCTTTTTTTTATAGATTAGACTGACAAACGAGCAAGCGGCTCACCAGATGGTAAGTACCGCCACCCATCAACATTGGCAGCAACTTGCAAATGCGTTGCCAGCCTTTAGGGGGGAGAATTTTTGAAAGAGGGAATGGAGAAAGAGGTAGGGGAGTGAGAAAGGGGAGGAAAGAGGATGGTCCACCGGCTACCTCACTCACCGGACGATACGCGAAAGCCAAAACACTACCACTTTACGCCGATTCTCTGTGAGGCCGTGGTAATTATCCGGTTCAAGCCGACCCATACAGCAGCGGGAATTGCTGCGTGGCTCTACCACAGATATATCTATAAAGTTAGACCATTTTATGTATCTAGGCGACGACAGGCACGTCAAGTAGATTATACTCACACCATTCAAATTATTTCGTAGCACTGAATTGTTACGAGCGTGTGTCGCTTTTTTGCTTTAATGACTTAAAAATTATGAACGAAGGTATAAAGAACGTTATTGGATGAATTCGTCACATGTAATATATTATAAGATTACAGCTTCTTGCTATGTTTATAAAGGAATATCAAGTTTAAACTTCTCTAATTTGGTCATTGTTCATGTTTAAATCTCTCTATATTTAAATCCGAAACTTATTGTTAAATTTGTCACATGCGGTCTGGGTAGTCATACCCAGATTTTATTACTTACATTTTCACTACTAGTTTATAAGTTTAGTGACGATAGAATACAAGTGTCCTCTTAGAAATTCATTAGCGAAATTGTCAGAACCGGCCCTAGTTTGCTTTTCAGACGTTTTAAAGGTCAAACTAAGTCAAAATGCTACATATTACACATCGCGGAATCCTGATTAGGAGAGGTCACCGAACCACCCGATATCTCATCTGTATTACTTGCGATATATTATAAAACTAAATCATAAACACAACCACGTTCAAAACATCTCTTTATTGAAAGTGGTATTGTGATATATATTAGTATTTCCTTTTGTCTTAATATATATACATCACTACTATGTATATATATATATAACTATAACGTTGTCTTCAAGTTACTATGATCGATGAGAAATAATTTAAGACCAACGTCCAATAACGATTAACGTTCTAAAGTGTATTCGAAATGTGGAGGTTCGAAAATAGCGTTATAAAAAAAATGTAAAACCTAATTAAAGTATAATTAGGTTTATGTAATATAGTTTCATTTTCATTTTAAAAAGTTCTTATGCATTTACTTGGATGCGGATTTACGATAAAATACTGCGGCTTTTGGGAATAATTTCTGAACAATTACAACTATTAAAATCAAAAACAATCTCGGTACAGACTTGAACAGCCAGTTTAAACTGTTTATTTTGTATTCAGGAAGCGGTTCATTTCATGTCAAAAGCCACCGTTAATGACAGTTACGAGATAATTTCTACTGCTTAACATTGAACTTCTGTGAAGTGGCAAAAATAGTGTACGTAACTCTATCAAAGAGTAAAAATACGAGTAGATACATTGAACATGATCCGCTTAGAACAAGTAACCACGCTAAAGAAAACAATCATCAAAGCTATGTTTTACGAAAAGATAACTAACTAATCGTTTCACAGGATAGTGCGAAATTTAGAAATAAGTTAATCGCTGGCTAAAGATATGACCGAGGATCTAAGCAAGACCATGGTCATTCGCATCATCAACGTGGCAAAATCGTTGCACGCCTTTTAGGTCGTTCTCTAAAGCCCCCCTTTTTAGCCTCCGATTAAAACGATGAGCGTTATAAATTATATACGCGTGTATACAGAGTAACACTGTGGCATCATAGCTCGCAAAATAAGTAATAGTTTCTATTTATTTCAACTTGATAAAGAAATTTCGTAACTCTGAATCATGAAAATCTTTAAGCGGGCGAGTCCCGCTTATGGAGGTACGAAAAACACTAGCGGTATCGGTGGTGCATTGCATGGTCACTCACCAGGCGCTCATAATGGTTTTCAATGGAATGTGCCTTCGATTGATGGATAAGATTCCCATATGTAATATGACAACCACATGATTATTCAAATTGAATAATGTAGTAGTGTTATTACACAAAATTGTCTCTTTTACAACTCTGCTTACTACTAGTTCACTTGATGAGCCGTCTAATTAATTATTACGAAATATAACAACAAAAGTAAGATAGCATAATTTTTTAGAGCACAAAGTGCTTTTAATTTAAAGGGTTTATATTCTATCAACAGTATGGAAACGCAATACAACTATTTCTATTATTCTGTCTTTAAAAGATTAAATTGAGTATCAGCAAATACTTCTATAAAAGCACTCACAAAATATCTAAAAAATAAAATATATAAAGAAAATTAAGAAACACTTACGTGAGAAAGCATTAGTTATATCGAAGAAATCTGTACCAAAATATGTAATTTCAGGCAAGTTTGGTTCAATATGCTCCTTAAAATACTCCATTGCCATTGTAGTCAAATCAAACAGTTCATCTGTTACTTTATAAGGTCTTGCCAACTTTGTTGTAGTTTTTAAATATGATAGTATACTGTACACTTCATCCAATATCTAAAATTAAGAAGACATTATTTCAACTTGGTTAAATAAGAGAAGTGACATAAGACAAGTGATTAGCTCCTTAAAATGTTGCCAAAAATCATTAAGATAATCTTAGACAATACCTCTCCAGGGAAAAAACAACAATGTTTCCTTTCAATGTGTTTGCCAAAAGTCATTTGCAGCAGGCTCAGTCTCATGTGTAGAGTTTCAATGATATCCGATTCACAAGCCAATGGATGGCTCCGACGGGCAGACTCTCTACGTGGCATTTTGGCTTTAATCGACTGGAATCTATGAAGCATCTGATTTTGTAAACGTTGGAATGTTGAATTCAATAAACTGCTGCAAATTGTGTTGAATTGCCTATTGACCTGCAAAAGTATTATACTCATTTGTATCATGTATATAACCTAAAATTAGATATCAACTTTTTGAGTGATAGTTTAGTACCACACCAACAAAATTATCATAAAAATTATTAACAGCATTTTGAAACAGAAAAAAAAATTACCACTAAATATGTTATATAATATGCCGATGTATTTATTTAAAATATTCTTTCAAATAAACAATACACAAAGTGTGTCTGCATCATTTAAATAATTAACAAAAGAAACAACTTAAATAACTAATTGAATAATTAATTATATTTCTTATCAATATGATTAAACCACAAAGCGACATATGGCATATAAATATAATAAGAAAATCAGATAATGACCATTCTCAACTGTGATACAGTTTTGAATCCCAAGTAGCGGAAAATCTTTTCGACGACTTCTGCAGGCATATCAAGGAAATTAGTGGTAAATGTTTTTGGTGCCGGTACTAATGTATTTTTAGAAGAACCGGCATGCGGAGAAGAGCCCCCCGGGAGCAAGGCGCTCGAGTGGCGTGTCACACGGGACACCGTGACCGGTTCCGCATGAGATGGACCTGCACCGTCTCCGCTGCCGTTGCCACTTCCTATGCTACTCATCTGCCTCGTCGAAACCATGTTGATCAGTTATTTTTCTATCACTTCTGAAAAAAAAAACTTTCTCCTGTAGTCAATCGCACATCTTTCGGGCCAAAAATTCCATGCTATATAAAACAAGTGATCGTTGGGATACTTATTAAATAATTTAGCATAACATCATATTAATTTAATCACTGGGAAACAAATGTAATCACACAAGGAAATATGTTACTTTTAATCACAATCGAACAATTCTAAAATGGTGGCCATGGCAGGCTAGGTCACTTGAGCATTCAAGTAGGTACCTACGATATAATACATCGTGATCCGATAAACAATTTAACTCAAATAAGTCACTCACTTAAGAGTTCATGCACATGGTTTATTTATTAAAAGGAATTTTTATTTAAAACAAATTTTAAATAATAAGACGCAATTGCTTCAAGTGCGCTTTGCTTTCACAAAAAAATTTTTTGTTTGTTGGTTGGAGTTGGATTGGAGAGAAAACGTTCAGAGTTCAGCGCTACAGCGCTGCCAACGTAATGGTTTGATAATTGAAAACCTTTTATAATACACAGACAAAATGTATTACGACAGTTTAACTGATTAAACTAAAACATTAAGTATTTAAAAATTTACACTCTATAATTTAAAAAATATATAAATAAAGTACGTAAGTATTAATATAAGTGTTGTTGTATAGAAGCCAAGTAAATTGTTAAGTCGAAACGAGTAAAAAACAGTAACGTGCGTATAGTTTTATTATTTGTAATAAAGAACATTGCGAGAAGTAAATAGAGAGAAATTAAAAAATATGGTTTAATAATTTTATTTAAAAAGATGCTGTACGATATTCTGTTATATTGATAGAGATTGTATTAATTAATAAAAATTGTTTGAAGTTATATTATCTAGATTAAATAACATACAAAAATTATTTTAATCAAATTATTTACGTTTATATTGGGGTAAAAACTTTACAAAAGCAATAAGAGACATAGTAAGCATTTTAATCAATATTAAATACTTAGTAAAAATGCTATTGGTTTGATAAGTTATTGAATTAAAATGGTTACACAGTTTTGAATCTTATTTGATAGTAATTAATCACGTACTTTAACTTAGGCTTGTGATAGTATGCTGTGGCTACAGCAGCTTTTGCAGTGTAAATGTGATTTAGGACTCGGGGAAAACAGTGTAATTGGTGCGCTATTTGATAACTCAGTTCATTTCATCGCATCTTTGTAATTCTTATCAAGGAAAAATGGGCAAAACAAATAAGTGCCCAACCCAGGGAACAACGTGATTCAAAGGCCGCCCAGAAAGAAATTAAAACCCTGGCTTCAATCACAGTCGACAGGGAAATCAAACTAGGTCCCAGATTTTATGGAGTAGGCTGACAAACGAGTAAGCGGCTCACCCGATGGTAAGCGATCACCGCCGCCCGTGGATATTTGCAACAGAAATTGCCAATGCGTTGCCAGCCTTTAAGGGGGGAATTTTTGAAAGAGGGAGGAGTGAAAGTGAGGAATTATGTGAGAGGGATTAGGGGAGAAGGGTGGTATGGGAGGTGATGGGTGGGGTTGGGCCATCGGTCACCTCACTCACCGGACGAAACGCGGAAGCAAAATCACTTCCACTTTACGCCGATTTCGTGCTGTCACATTTGTCGTGCTGTAATTGTCTTTAATGTCAAGCATCTACAGTGTAGATGCTTGACATCAAGATTGTATATTTTGAACTACATACATATATATTCTGAAATATATTATATTATTTGAAAAAATATATATAATACGATTTTATTTAATAATAACAGTGTACGATATAATCTTAGTGAAAAATATGAAAGAAGAAAAACATTTTTCTGTTCTCATAAAATCAGCTGGTTTATTTGAATTTTAAAAGTATTTTTAGGTACAATATAAATAACGATCCTTATTTAGTAATAGAAAAAAAATATTTTGTATTTGACATTAGCAGGAGTTAGACAACTGCCACTGATAAAAAAAAATATCTATGGCTTTTTTGTGTTTTTTTCATTTTCGTATGAAAATATTTTAGAAGTTTTAACTTTATTTTGTTTTACTGTCATTGAATATAGTTTATAACTAATATGTATCCTCGATGTGGAAGTAGTGGATCCATTCAAAACATCCATCAGACTCCGTCGTCGTCAAACCATAATTCAGGTTAGAAAAATAAAAGGCTGATAAGATTTTAAAAACACTAATATGTTACATTATAAATATATATTTAAGTTTGTATCATATGGGTTCTATGAAAACCAATTATTTATTAATGTTTTATTTTATTTAATAGTTGTTCTTGCATGTTATTGTGGTTTGTTATAGAGGACGAAGACGATAGTGGAGATAACAAGGCTTCAGCATTAAGTTTCAAAGAAAGGCGAAGAGAAGCCCATACCCAGGTGTGCGTTTTAACATTTGTAACAAAAAAATCTTTAAAACATATGAAGTGTACATTGTACATAACAAATGTATACATAAAAATATTTGTTCAAAACAAATGAAGTGTACAAATGTACATTTCATTTGTTATGAACAAACTCTCTTAAGAAATTTAAGTCTATTTCTATTAAATGTTACTAAATTATAAGAGACTTATTTTATAGGCTGAACAAAAAAGAAGGGATGCCATAAAGAAAGGTTATGACTCCTTACAAGAGTTAGTACCAACTTGCCAACAAACTGACGCTTCTGGTTATAAGCCAAGTAAAGCAGCCGTGAGTATAATTATGTCACTTTTGGAAGCTTAGAAAATCTATATTTAATGTTTTTCATGTAATATAAGTGATAAAAAATATTTCATAAAGTTTTAACTATGATAATTGCTAAGATCATGGATTATTATTTTACAACATTTTTGAAAGACTTTGTTATGAATAACTCATGAGTATAAACTTATATTATGTGGGTCAAACTTTGTTTTATTATTTGAATAGGAACTACTTTGTGGCTAAATAAATCAGTAACCTTACTGGAGAAGCAGAAAGGGAGGATGTACAAAACCATTTTTTTTTACTTTTAAAGTCTTGGTTATGTAAATATTATTTTCTTTTTAACATCCTCCATGCTAAAAGCTATTATTATAACCTAGATTTAGATTTCCATATAAAGAAAACCTAAATATAGTAAATATATTTATTTTCAGGTTCTTCAGAAGTCCATTGATTATATCCAATACCTTCTACAGCAAAGAAGGAGACAGGAAGAGGAAAGAAATGCTCTTCGTAAAGATGTGGTAGCATTGCGTATCATGCAGGCTAACTATGAACAAATTGTAAAAGCACAACATTCTGTGCCTGGACATAATGAACAAAGGCTAACAGACCAGGACAAATTCCAAGTGGTTGGTGACTTGTACTTATAAAAAAACACAAATTATCATGTTTTAAAAATCAATATTTGTCATAAAACATATGTTTTAGTTTCAGGGTATCATGGATAAACTGTTTGAATCCTTCGAATCAGTACCTACAAATAATTTTGCTGAATTCTCGGCTGGTGTATTCAACTGGTTGGAGGAATATTGTAAACCACAGTCACTGAGGACATTAGTTCATGGGGTTTTACGGGAGCAAAATTACACACCTTAGTTATTATTTTATAGACATATATTTTGGGGGTAATGTTTTATTTACATATTCAATTATAATATTGTACATTTTGTATATTTGATACTACAACATAAAGCATAGAAAACTAATAACTGCTAACCTAAAAAATAAATCCATGAATTACAATTAGGTTTGTTTGTATATATGTAGAATATTAATTTCATATTGATTAATTGATAAATATCTCTATGAAGTCGCTTCCTGTTTGTAAATACTATAAATATATAAATGTGTTAAAAATAAATTGGATATCAATTTTGAAACTGTTCATATATCAAAATGTTATACTTTTTAAAAGGTTTATATTATAAAGTTTGATTTATTTACCTCATTTAAATTGATTTAAAAATTTAGAATTAAGTTTGTTATACATTCATTTTGAAGTCTACCTTATAGCTATAAGTAGTATTTGGTATCTATCAAATATCAAGAACATGTATTTTAAAAAAATATATATGTTCTTGATATGATCTTGCCTAAAAATAGAACAAGGCGAAATTAAAATATGTTACAGGGCTATAAATTAAGGAAATGTTTCTAATAAAGGAAAATGTTGTTATTATTTTATATGGATATTATTTTTCTTATTGAGTTATTCTTCATATTAGTAATCTACTAAGTTAATAATCAAGCACAGCCTTATCCCTAAATCAACACGATTTAGTCTATTGTTAAAGATTTGTGCTAATATATAAGATATTTTTTTATAATTTTCTTCCGACTTAAAATATGTAATGGTACATTTTTGTATACTGGTAACAAAGCTCGTAACAAAAATGTGTGTATTATTAAAGTTCTCATACATTAACCAAAAATTGTACCATCTTCTGTTAAGATAACTTTGTAACCACTTATATTAATAATCTTTATTTTCATATTATCAGCTATTAGATATTACAACATTGATTGTGGATATATTTAAATAATTTATTTCTAAATGAACATACATATATGAATACATTGTTATAATCTTGGGTAATTTTTAAAAAACTAAAGTTCTCTTTTAGTGTCACATAATAATGAAAATTCAAGTACCGAACATGAATACATTGGAACCATATCCAAATCAATTTCCGGTTGCTATAAATAAAATTCAAGTATTGCATAATTTTAAAATTTATATCGCAAATATGTGTTCACATTCTTTTAATTATATTTTGTGCCACTTAGAACATTACATTTAACTTAGAATTGAGTGTCACAGAATAAACTTTGGAATATGAAGAGCACAGCTTTATGTTTAAATTGTTATGTGCTTATACATACGGTTTCAGATTCTTATTCAATATCTTCAATATGTCCAGTTGTATTGTCGACAAATGTCGAATATATAGATTCTATTTAAATTAAATCCAAGTAAAATGTATTGTGTCAAGTATATATCATATCTAAGATTGTATACCAATACTAGTATGAAACTTTAAATGCAATGAAAATGATTCCTTCGTCCTTTTGGATAAAACTTGTCCTTAATTATAATACTCGACAATGGCAAAATGTTTCTATAAATTAATGTTATCGGTACTTTTAGAAAACTATCGCCTAAAATAAACGAATGCCAATACTGTATTTATGTAAATACGTTCGCGTCTGTTACAAATTTAAACACGTTCACTTTCCGTTGGTTGCGAGAGAAGTGTGACGTCACCCATGGGATAGCTCTCTGTTCGTCTAGCGCAGGCCAAGTTTTTTGATCGCTCCCTCGCTGTGCCACAGCATAGCCGTTTTAATACGCATGCGTAACACATTAGCAAGGATAGCATTAATAGTAGACCGATGATTACAGTCACCACCAATAGTATTCTTAGCTCGCCATTGGATTCCATACCACCGGAGTTTCGACCCATCTTCGCTATTTTCTTCTCCTGAAATTAAGAAAGATAAAATTAGGTAGATCATACTTAAATATGTTTTTAAAATGGTTTGCTGATGTGATATCCAAAGTTATATCTTTCATTTGTCTATATAAAATTATTTTAAATTTATAATTATAAAATTATTATGTAATTGCTACACGGAACATAAAAAATAAACGAACTTTTCTTTAATTACATTAATCCCCCTATAACACGGTAGTCTAGTCCGTGTTATAATGTCCATGTCCAATTATAATG
>DWHO01000377.1:0-21001 GCA_018247575.1 Eurytides lysithous rurik | reverse complement strand
ATAATGGAGCCCAATAGTGCCGCTATTTAACTTGTCACTTGATGAAAAAACCACGCTCGTCCCACAAATAAAACTAAAAGTAAGTTAAACTAAATTTTAATGAAAAATTCCTCCCCTTTTAAAAACCGGAATCCCGGGCTGTTTCACCGACAACGGACGAAAACGATTGTTTTTAAATTTTCCAACGCAATTTCGTTATGTGGCTATTTGGGCCGTGTTGTAATTATATAGCAATTACCATGACGATTAATGTCCGACATTCAATTAAAGTAACTTCAGTACCTACTTGAAGGTAATTATAACTACTTTCATTTATTAATTGTCCTCTCATTTTTGGAATTCGTACGTGCTGTCATTAAAATTAATCGGGAATTGTAACAACATCAATCAATTGCATGTGTTATATGTATATGAGTTTCTAATTCTTTTCATGAAGTTGAATATTGTTCATTTTTAAAAACGCTGCCCTTATTCTAAAATATAAACATCTTGTATTATAACAGAGTTTCACATATATAAATTTCACACGGCGAAACGCCCAAATCCGGAACAGTTATCTCTAGATCAAACAAATATTTGTTCCGGGTGGGAATCGAATCCAAGACCTGATCCCGATCGAATCCAGACGCCGGAGCTTAGCAACTACGCCAAACGTGTCAATAAATATAAATTTTTATAAATGCTATCCCCTATTTTTACGACATTTCAGTTGCATCCGTTTATAGCAACTAACAACAACTTGCGACAACGTCTAAGCCTCATCTAATATTATCATCATATATCAAGCCGGCGACAGGATAGAGACAGTACGTTCACTGTCTAATATATAGTGGCAATAAATATGGCCCTAGGATCGCCCACCAAGATTCCGTGCGCGGCAGTTTTATCACATGCCATCTACGGAGGGCCTCAACAATGGCGCGTCTTGGGAGCATCCGTCTATGGGCCACAGTCTGATAATATGAAATCATCTCGTCAGGTAATTACTTCGAAACGTCAGTGTGCACCGTTACTTAATAATTACACGCCGCGCATGATTCGTGTGCTTTTTTTATAATAATAGACTAACGTCAGAATCCGAGAGTCCCATTTGCTAGAGATAGAGCCAGCAATTAAAGCTCGGCATTAAACAACAAATCACTAATAAGAGCCTTTAATGAAGTCCAGGTTAATAACAAACTACTTTTCAAGACTTTTACTACATTGAAAAGATAAACGCTGTGTTGTTTCCTCATTCGCTTTAAAAATCAACAACATTTAGAAGTTCACTATATGTTAAAGTACATATCCTTCTTTTTATGAAAAGGTTCATCCAAAATTTTCCTAATAAAAGTAGAATTGACTAGTTGAGTAGTAGTGACACTGCAACACAATTTGACACATTTAGATGTATGCTGCCGTTTTTTGATTGTAATAATGTTTTATTCATCTTTAATTTAAAAAAATATGTAGTAATAATTTAAATTCTTCCTCACTTCTATCTTGTTTCAAAAAATGTTACTGACAATTAAATCTCTTTGACACAGTTGCAGCGTGGAAATATTAAGGACTCCCCTAATAAGTACAAATCTTTATACGAGTTATATAAATAAGTTGTATAACTTAAAATAAATAGAATTCTTTTCATTACATATATTTAAAGAATATTCATTTTAAGACTAGTGGAAATTGACCCCTAAGTCAACCCTGAGGCAAAATAGGGATGCCGAAAAGAACGTACAAAGTCGTTTTCTTTTGTTATGTTAGAATAAATAACGTGGACAGTTTCATGACCACAACAAAATTGGATTTTATCGTGAAAACAAGATCTCATGTCGTGAAAAATAAAATTGTTGGAAAGGTACCTTTAGGAGAAAGGTGAAATTTAAATGCCGACGCTATCCCTTTATGTATATATTTTTATCCGTCCACACCCCACGCCCGAAATATGTGAAACTTATTAAGCGATAGATGTGTGGGACACCCTCTGGTCGCAAAGCGAGGGTCCACGTATTTTGTTGCACTAATGCGAAAACGGACCTTAAGCCCGTTTTGTATAAAAACCTTTGTCCGATAAAACAAGGGCAATATTCTAAACCTTGCAATATAAAAGTACCATAATGTATAAATATCGTTGTAAAGTACACTCGCAGAACGATTAAAAATACATCTTGAGAAATGGAAGATATACATATTGTGATGAACCAAACTTACTAACTAATAACTTGTATTAAATATTACAATATTATATGTGCAATATTTTATTTTAAATATTTACAGAATTCAACAGTTGGCCTGCATCACGAAGCGATAATATGCTTTCTATCTACGATATTGGGACTATTGTCCAGTGAGCCGATGAGAATGCAACAGCTGTCAGTTGTGTATTAATGATGTAGTAACTACAAGTTCATACAAAAAATAAACCTTTTTTAAAAATTATGCTTACAAATAATTTCTATTAGTTATATAGAAATCAATTAGTCTTGACACAGCTTAAAATAGAAGTATAACAGGCGTCTCTAATCCAGTACATTATTTTTTCAATATGATGATGTCATTCGTAGCTCACATTGAAACTGGTATATTTCTGGGACATGACATCTCCCTTGGCTTGATTTAGTTACCCGACTTCATGAGAACGCATACCCGCAATCTAATTTCAATGTAAGACGTGATATATAGGTCACCATTTCTCTTTATACATATTCCGGGTGAGCATTATCCGATAATTCCGTAATAAATAAACATAAACCTAATTGAATTATATCACGCTTTTGTGTTAAAATCGCAGCTATGTTAAAACAATTATTCACCATGGCTCATAAAAAAATAAATGCTACAGCTGATACCATACCAGGAAATAAATTTGGCAATAATCAACTTCCGCTTCCCAAAGATATGCAACCTTAAGATTATTGCAAAATTGGTTATCACCTGCATTAAAGAGATCGCATACAATATAACAATCCTAGTAAATCTCGATGAGTAAAACTTATTAATTACGAGGAAATTACATCCACACAGGCAAATTGCTACAACTTAGTGGCCTTCACTCCCTGGAGTAAGAATAAAGAAAGTAAAGAAGTGGAACTGTACGATGAAACCAATACACTTAGGTTGATAAGAAATTGCTACACTCTTAGAGCTTATATTGGACAGTCATAACACGGGGGGACACCAGGGAACTCCGTTAAGGAAGTCTCAAGACATCAACGATGGCCATGACAGACATGAGAACTTACGGACTCGAGCTGCCCTGGTGTCGGGCTGCAGTACACGAACCTTTTGACAGGGGAGCTCAGTGTCGGTGCCGCCGTTCGCGGTCGACTCGGAGAACGTGACGCCGCGTCGAGCGCGGCGATCGTCGTCCGCCAGGGCGCTGGCGTGTCACGCGTTGGGCGCGCGGCGGCTCGCGCTCGCGGCCCGAGACTGGCGGAGCTCTCGGCTTTTCCCTCCCGCGCTTTCCCACCGGCGTGCGCACGTCAGGCGCGCATTGTTCTGCAAATAGCGGGCCCGCCTGTTCCGTGCGAGCGCCGCTTTCAGCGCCCCTCGCCGGACTACCGGATGGCGGTGTTCGCGAAAAACGCTCATCAACGCCGTTCCTTGCACAATCGTCGTCGACGTAACCATCGGTGGGGCGGTGTTATGGATGTGTCCTGCTCAAGTGCGCAGAGGGTTGGACGTGCTCCGATGTCTTAGTTTGATCTCGCAAGGACATCCTTTCAAACTCTACGGGGGTTCATTTTAATGGGTATCAATCTTCCGTTTTAATGGGTAACCACCCACTGAGCGCCGTTTGAAACATTTTTCGTCACTTCTTACCGTGTTTAGAAATTACCAAGTCCACTCTGGGTTGAGAGAGAGAGAGCTATTCTCTACTTAGTCTTTGCTTATCCGATGAGCAGATTGTTTCCTTATCGACAAAAAATATATGACGTGACATCAACACCATAGGACACAGAATACGAAGACCGTTTACAGAGATTCACGCATACACACATGTAAATGTAAACATGAACAATCGCGGATGACACGACATAAATAGCTGCGGGCTGAACGCATAAACAGTAGGCCTACACTCGCCCATTATTCTCCAGCATAATGGCAACTATTTCGAGAACGCATAAAATTGCCACCGTTGGTGCTCCGACAGTCAACACGGCCGCCGTCACAAACTCCGATCGCCTGTAAACAATTGACTTTCCGCGTAATGTGGCTGCTACGTGACCCAGTTACGCTAATGCATTTACTTACGGACACTTGGTTAGGTGTATCTTAACACCGTACACCTGACAATGTTCGCTTCCTTACTTTTACTAATTTATAAATGTGAAAGTGTAATTATCGTTACATGAATGACACACTTGTTTCTTGTTTAAAATTGATTTGATAAACGAAACTTTGCGCTAAGCTTAAAACTTCATAAATACCGTCAAGGTATCAAAAAAACAAGTATCTAGATCTAGTAGATTTGTAATTTTCTAATCATCGTGACGTTGTTTCGAATCAGATACTCACAAAAAATATAACGGATTCGAATACCAGCAGTTTGCATAAATGAAGCCTCCTTTTCAAATAACCTTCCTCAATCTTGTTGTAATAGATATAACATTTGGTATAATAAAAATTTACGACCAAATTTCGACCACGGCAGCTAATTATAAGAGATCAAATTACTTCACCAGAAACACTATAGTGTTTGCGTAGACACAGGTGCACTTATTCTTTCCTAACTTTCATAAGGCAAACACCCAAAATGACTAAATAAATATTACTCGCAAAGGCAATGTAATTGAACTAGCCTCATAATAATGACTACTCAGAGTCGCCGCTAGATGGCAATGATATGACACCGACTTTAAAATGCTCACCCGACACATGGGTAATATTACTTTTTTAATCAGATGATCGGCCCAAAATGCCTTAACACAACTATAAAATAACAGCATCCAATATGTGCAAGTTTAATCCCGATGAAATGCGTAAAGCATTAAGGCAGCTATCCTTGTCCGTCTCAAAGTTCTGGTTAGTCCTTTTTAAAACAAGGAAGACGATAAGACCTGTTTTGAATGTGAAAACATTCAAACAAAGACGTCTTTAAAGCGACCGTGAATAGGCTTTTATCGTCTATGATCTACAGGAACATCGCCTCTTCTCGTTAGTTGAGATAGTCAAGCACTCACCAGTGTAAGACAAAATACAGTCCCTTTTCTAAGAGCCCTGCAGTATTAACTTCACTCTCACAGTTTTTAGTGTAACCACTATAAATATATCCACTATATCTATGCTATAAATGCGCAATTTTAATTGTTTCTTTCTTTGTAAAAGGTATAAAAAGAACGTGTTAACTCACTAACGAATTGTTATGATTTCCGTATATTTTTAAGACAGGGAACGATAAAAGCTACTTTTATTTACTTTTTTACTGGCCAAACTAGTTAATCCTTTGTTTGAAAAAGTATCAAAATATATAGTAAAAATGTGACATCTGCAAGCAACTCTGTTGTGTTTTCATTGATTAATTATATTACAGCGTGAAAAATAAAAACTCGTTTTTAGTGTAACAGGCACCTCCTCCACCTGCTGTATATTATACACTTTGTTTTTCACTATTCTAGAAACTGTAGTTTATCAACAAAAGAAAATTTTAAACCACGCAAAACCGTGAATTAAATTAGTGATATTCTAGGGATCCAAAAATTCTTGTCTTTTAATTAGATAGTAATTGCTAAATGTGATTTTCACTATTTTCACGTTAAATTTCTGATAAAAAAAACATTAAAATTGCGGTTTTAATCTAGGGTGCGAGATGTAAAATGATATATCCTAATTGATCTACGGTGCCGTCAGCTATTCATTTAATCGTTTTTGATCCAATCCCCTCACAAGAACATACCGTTTTGCGGACTTGATTATAACTTTATTAATTAATAGGCTTTCTTTTGACTTTCACTCACATGGATGTTTTTTTTCAGTCGTTCTTCTTCGATAAAAAAATGTTACAGAACAAAAAAATCCTGCAATATTTTTTTACCACAAAAACGATCCGATGTGTTTTGTGTGAATTTCGATAAAGATTCAAATAATAATAATATTATTATTTGAATATTAATTTAATAATAATATTTTTATTTGGATCTTTATCGGAACAGAAAGTAGCCGACGATTTGGCTATCCCACAATCTACTTATGCCAGAAGGCATACCAAACTGTTCAGCGTAAAATGAGTACAAGCCGAGCAACCAAATATTCACTTTCAAATCTATAATCTTTATGAGGCTTAGTTAATTATTTTCATTAACTCGTATACTTCGGGTACTTCGCAATCTGTTTGAAGCGATGCCACTGTATTGGTAGTTATTCTGCCGACAAGCAGTAATGTTTTAGCACTGCTGTGTTTTGGTTTTAGCGGCATAATTACTTTGATGGCATGATTATGTTGGCGGCATAATTACTGGGCATAGGGACATAACGTCTTAGACTTCTAGGTTACGAACGCAGTGTAGTCGAACAAGTTCCATTTGTTATGGTGCTGTTATGGGCAGAAGTGTCGCTTACCATCAGACTTGCACACCGCCACTTTATCCCCTAAAAAAATTATGAAATAAGCAAAACTAACTTCATATTAAATGTGTAGGCAGAAATTAGCGGCATCATTAGTAGAGCGGAAGGGTGGTCGCTCTACATGCCAAAATACTTATAAAAACAAAACATTTTAATTAATTTTATCAAAACTTTGATGACTTTGTTACCTAGTTTTAAATAAAAGGACGAAGATAAGGCTTGCACGCACATTTTTAGTGTTCTTCATTTATTCAAAACAGGAAGAGAAGTTACCATAGTAATTATAATGGACTTAAAGCAAACTCAAATACAATGTATGTGATGCAAAAGTGTAGACGAAAGGACACATGAATGACAATTTTGCACTACACTGATCAAGCGCTAGGCCTGAAGCTGGTAGAACATTGGCCATTACGCATTAACAAGCTAACTACATTTTCAGACACCTATCGAACAAAATAGTGAAGATATTACCTTATTTCTCCGACTACGCTAATAAAAGGTATGATTAAATACAATATTCGTATGAGTCTTATGTTACTCCATATTATTTAAATGGATTAACCGATTTCGACAAATGATACATAATTAAAATCGTTCGATATAACATAGCGCAGTAAAACTGATGACCGATTATTGTTCATATTTTATTTAAAATATAGCTCAACTAACTAATCCCTCGTTTTTTTTTAGAGCATTGCACAAAAAACAGAAAACTTTCGCACAAATTGACGTACACAATCCTAGACCTGATGTATAACAACCTTCATCATCATCTACGTCCAAGCGTAGGGGCCCGTTAAACCCTAACAAAGAAGTCAATTAATATTCCGTGAGAATGAAATGCTAATGACATGAGAGGTACCGCGAGCTTTTTTTTTAATTGAGCTGCCTTGGGCCGAAGAAAAGAGGTCGTCGCTAATGAAGCTGCTCTACACGAAGCAATTGATCCCGCTTAGCATTCGTGTCGCGTTACTAGCTCAATATATTATTTCACTCGGATGTATCGGGTTTGGGAGTCGTCAGTTGCGTCACCCACGTAGTATGTCGTAAAGACTGTCGGACAAAACTGAATTGACGACTTATTTTACTGCTCCCGTTTTATTGTTTCTGTACGTTGTGAAGTTACATCCTAATTGGGCTGTTGATAAGGATTTAATTTTTTTTCGTTTTTCATTTTAATAAAAATGCACCGTATAGTTTAAGTAAATTAAAGTGAGCATTTAAACAGTTAGATGGAAATAATAAATGTTGCCTACGTTAGGTTTAGAAAAAAAAAATATAAGGTTGTCTAAAAGCTAATGTTGCAACGTTAAAATTCTGTTTATGATTGTATTTAATGTGAACCTTGACGAAACATTCCAAACAGTTCTCAGAAACTGCTGCTTTAATCGGCATCGATGTCAGCAGTGACATGAGTTTCGCAAGAACTACATCAGAGGAAATACATTTTTATCTGTGTAATACAGATAAAAAAGTAAAATAATCTTCAGAGCAGAGTAAGTAAATGGTTAACACTCTAATCATCCGAAGTCAATATTAGAGCAATGCTAATCATGACTACATTTGAAAATTACATCCAGCTGACTTTCGATCTTGGTCTTGGTTAAACTTTCTATCGAAAACGAATAGGTGGGGATGAAGTGCATCCATGTTGGCGCACTCACGGTGTTTCACTTGTCAGATCATGACGCCATCTTAGGATGGAAACTAGATTTTGCTCATCGCAACATACACAATTTTTTTTACTAATTCCTTTGAAGGTTATAATTTACCGATCGCGTATTTTTTTCTGTGTCGATTCAATACACTAGAGCGACCTGAATTCAAACCACCGGGGATTGCACCATAAAATTTGTTAATTTGTAATTAATAATTTTAAGTGCTGACTAACCACATGTTCAACGCTGAGGGAAAATATCGACAGGAAACCTGCATATTTAGATATACAACGATAAAAAAAATGTTTCTTAAATATGCGAAATCCGCCAACCGGCACTGGGTCCACGTGGCGGTCTATGCTCTTATACCCTCTGTACAGAGAAGGCCTGTGCCCAGCAGTCCCACGGCTATATAGGCTGCATATACAGGCTTTTACTTTACTATATTTTTGCTGAAAGGCTAACCATAAATATTAGACTATTATTATCCTTTTTAAGCTAATGCATATCACATATATCTTGGTTATTATTGAGACGTGTGTTTTATATTTTGTTATAAATGATTATTTAAAAGAAGAACTCCTTTGAATCGATTAATAAATTTATGTTAAAAGCATTGGTAGATTTATTACAATGTTATTTTTATATTAATCGTATATAACTTTCCTAAATTGCTTTATTGGACTAACAAATTGAAAAACAAATAGTTTTACATATAAATGACATATATTTACTTACTTTGTGAAGGTCGTGAGGTAACCGTGGCTCAATATTTTAAAAGTTGACAATGTGACTCTTATCTTACGAGCGATCATACATTAGGTGAAAGCTTCGAAAAAAAATTGATTTTTAATCATAAAAAAATTATAGGTTGTTGTTCTGTGGTTGAAAGCTAAATATGAAATAGTCTTCTTCTTGCCATTCATTAATATTTTATTTATATTTTCAAATTACTTTTATGCGTAATGTGTTTCGATCCGTATGTATCGTGACATTATCATAATAAACCCGTTGGCAGTTAACCGCAGGAAGCGGATCTCTCCTTAGTTGGAGCGTTTACCGCTAAATGCACGATGAATATACTGATCTGAATAACAACATAGAGTTTCACAGCTATGCCTACAATATAACACTGAAGCCGGCTCGGCTGGGAAAGAATGCCTAAAGCCATTAAGTCTGCTCTTTATAATCTTTTTTTTAAGTATATGCAATGAAGAACAAATATAAACAAATAAATAAGTTAACAGCAAATTGGAAATTCAGCCAGTTTTCTGATTATATTTTTCGATCAACCTCGAAAGCTAGGAGAGATTTTATATTTTAAATCTATTTTATCTCTCTATAACAAAAGATACGAAAACTCGTTTCTTTTGTCATGGAGTCAAATTAGATAATAACGTAAATACGTTTTAAATAGTGTGATTAGATGATTGTAAGATATTATGTATTATATAATAAGTAATATTTGGGTATTTTGTATCTAATTTTAAGTATTAATTGACTATTTAATATTTCATAATTAACAACTATGTATCTTAAAATGACTATTTAAAATACGTACTTCTTAATTATGACATTGTGTTAAAATAGTGTGCAGTTTTGACTTTTTAACTTTTTAAGATATATTTTAATAAATAACCCATTATTTCATGGAAGTCAAAATTCCGTTACTTTTATAAATTAATTTTTAAAACCGTTTATTTTACAAGTTATTTGATGGTTACATGATAACTTAAGTATATAATATTTTTGTTTTCAAACACTATATTTTTGTTTTAATACAAATGTTTAAATTATATTATTGCATTATATATTTAAACTCTAACGGAACATTTAAATAGGCATACTTTAATTTAAAAGGAAGCGATTCGAAAAAGCTCGCAAAAAATATTTATTTTTATTGCTTTAATATTTATCTTTTATCGATTTATTAACCCAAAAATTCGTTTGTAAACTGCCTTTATATACAAAAAAATATCTCACTATTTAATATTGTAGTTAGTAGTGTAGTTTTATTTAAAAGAACAGCAAACAAGTTAACTACAGACATTCGTTACACATTAAGAACTCACATTTTCACGAGATAATCGTACTTGACAACGATAACTCTTCAAGTCACGCAACCCGTAACCAACAAAGTTCACAGCACAGAGTATTTATATATTGTAATAACGGGGCCACAAAATCTATAAATTGCATTCAACAATCGAGTTCTTTACACAAACAAACTGTTACATTGTCGACAGTATTAAAACAAACACAGAAAACACACGTCTCCTTGGCGGCGCGCCGTCCTCGAAAGCGCACGCCACAAGCTTGGTGCGATGTTTTTAACGTGCGAGCGAGATGGGAAATAAAACAACATAAGCTTTCGGCCCACATCGGCCCTTCCGCGTAGACGGCGCCTTCTATGTGTACGCGTTAGGATAGTGTGGAATCCAATTATTGTATCGGACGTTAATATTATAAGCTTGTTTAAAATTAAATTAGCGTTATATGTACTTGAAAAATTTATGGTTGTCGCCAAGAGAATGTTTAGTGATGTTTGTGATAATACTCATGTTTAGGAGAAGTCGTTCGATTCTCTTTAATCTTTTTTAATCTCTGCATAGCAGTATGATTAGACTAGTGAATACTAAATTTAAGTTGACGGAAATGTTTTTGATAAAAACAAAAACTTTTTGAGGAGTTGCTTATTGTCAACTTTACCTCATTTACTAAGTCTTAATAAAATTAAAATAAAACGTGATAATAAATTGTAAGTAGCACGCAACGATTAAAACTATCGGGTTCTTGCTATAAATTGTAATATTAATATTGTGTTATATCAATAGACGAAATAATAACCATAACCGATAGACCAGAATATAGGACAGTGACGCATTTTCTGTTAATACTTATAAAATGTTTCCTCTTAAATACAAGTGAGATTTAACTTCTTCCTCATCCTCAATAAACCAATATATTCCAATGTACTCTCACGAAATGGGACGTCAATGGCATCGAGGAAACAGATGGGGGCGCATATGTGGGGTTCGAATGATCCCATGCTCCAATACTAAGTGCTTTTGTCACACCATAAGATACGACGCTGACAACATCTCACACTTGAGCCGTGACGTACAATGTAAAAATAAACGCATTTTTTCATTAAAGAACATATCCTGAAAGAGGTTAAATAGCTCTTGACACTTTAGAGTTTGTGTCTATGAGTTGTCTGCATCATAAAGTATCGCATGTCAAATAAAGAAGATTGTTCTAAAATGTCTACAGAAAATAATAGATTGCCAATGACAAATTGTAACTATTTTTTATTTAACTTTCAACAAATTGCCACATCTCCGGTGAAGTCTTGAGCCTCTAGATTGATTAAAGAAATTCGTCATACGTATATGTCCTATTCCACTTATTATTTAGTTTTAATTCTATCATAAAACCGACATCCCTATTCAGAACAGAAAATTAAAGGACGCTGTATCTCGTACTAAAAGAAGATATTGATTATCTTCTTTTAGTACGAGATACAGTACGTTTAATTTAATTACAAATAAACTTGAGCATAACAAAAGACTTATCAAGTACCAGAGATATACAAGAGCAAAGCAACTTCGGAAAAGAAGTAGTTAGAACGACATATGTTTTCACAGATAGATAAAAATCTCATGATCACGTTTCCTGCAGCTTTCTAGGAACGTTTTGCTCGGCCTAACCCATTGACCGCAGTCGGTAGATGTACAAACAAACATTATCTTAAGGCGCGTGCACACGTCCGGCGTTGTTTACGTGCTTGTTTGTTATGATAACAGTAGCATTATAGCACGTCTGAATTGCCTTCGTCACTGCCATCTCGTTATAAAAAGCGCTCCTGTATCCTCGCACCAGACTAGTATATGGATAGGATAAAGCTCTAACAAAGTAAATCACAGCTAAAAGTCGTTAGCTGAATTACTGTACTAAAAGATAAAGCGAATTATATCCATATAATCTAATTAACGATGAACAGATAAAAAGTTTGAGAAGTCTAACAATCTATACGAATATTTCAAATTGTATTTAGCACTCGATTGTGACCCATACGCTAAACATTATTTTCTTCAGTGAAATGTATAGAATATAAAAGCCAAAAATATTGTTTTTAAAGTTGAAGCAGCCCAGTAGCAGTAAATAGCAGTAAATAAATGTGTTAATGCTAGTCATTACGACACGTCTAAACAATAAATTTTGGATTTGTTATAAAATATTATAAAATAAATCAACTCTCAAAATATTAAACATAGTAAAAGTATCGGAAACTAAAAAGCTCTTTATAAAAGTTTGTATTACGTTTCTCCTCGGCATTCTCTTAGCTTCTATCTACCGTATTAAGCAACACTAAAAGCATCTAATGTAAACTTTGTGTGAAACTTTATTCTCCCGGAGAACCATTAAGGCCAGTTGGAATTTGAATGTAAAATGTTTATTAAAAAATAAATCTAAACAAAAAATAGTTATTTGTTAACTCTGTCTAAACAGATTCGTATTAAAAATGTATTGTTTTCTTGTTTGCCGAGTATATTTTTAGGAAATATAGGACACAATTTGACATAATCATCGAATTGAATAGATCAAAAGGTCGCGGCTCATGTAACATACATAAAATTAATAGTAAAATGATAATATTTTATGGTATAGATAGTGTGTACTTACAGCGACTCTACTATTGATCACACTTAAAGAGGTCATAAGATATGTCCTCGTCCTATATTTAAAGTGAATCGCATAGTGTAAAACTAGTAGCGCGAGAAGCATTGTTATATTTATCAACTGATGTAATTCTTAACCGGCTCGTACATTAGAAAAAAGCGCCACAAAGCTCATTTGGCCGCGACCTAAACGCTAGTGTAATATAAAAGGTCTGTTTTTATCCATATACTATTTACTGACGTACTTGTTTCACGCAATTTTTTTTTAATATGTCGTAATCAAAAAAGACTGTCATTCAAGTCAAAAAATAGTGACTTACTAGCGATGGATCGTAGTTAGTGTCGTTACAGACACGGCGCGTAAATAACAATGTGTCATATTAACGGGTTCCCCTTGGCTTGCATACAACTTCGAACCTTTTTATGGATAGTTACGTTATAAATAGTTCAACTCTTAGGAAATTTCTCGCTCTGCTCTTTTACTACAGCTATTATTTGTACGCACATGATGAAATTTGAAACGATAATAATACTTATACTCTGACACGAAGCACAAAGTGGAAGTGAAAAATTCTTACTGCCTAACTAATAAACTATAAATCTAAAAGTGTGTTTGTTGATTTTCCTTCTATGGTGAAATAAAAAGACAGCGGATCAATGTACTTGTTACTTACCTTCTCTAAGCCACCCTAAGGTCGACTGGCAGAGAATGCCTTTGGCATTAAGTCCGCCTTGTACTTTGTTTTTGTGCACAAAATTAAATAAATAAATAAATAAAAAAAATTAAGAACACGCAAGTGAAATAATGGTCAGTTCAGTTCATAATGTATTACAAAATTTGAGCCGAAAAACAGACATAACTAAAGGCAAGTTTTTAATAATTTATTTTTTTATAATTATTTTTAACAATCACCATTTTCTATAAAAGTATTATTGTTTATTCAAGTATATGTCATTTATATGAAGTATTTGTTCTGAATTAATTTTTCGGAAGCATTGCATGGAATACGTTTCCTTAAATGCTGCCTATATTCGACGGAAACAAGGTCGATGCCCCTGCTACATAATCAAAATGCAAACCATCTGTGTGTCCACGATAACATCATTAATTACTAGAGGTAATCATTCAATGATGGAATAGATAATGGATAGTATTTGGGTATTAACCAAGTACGTTATACAGTGCAATACAAGTACAGCAAACTGAATAAAGCTAGTATGATAATTGTAAACGACGATATTTATGATTTGTTTTATATTATATTTATTTTTATGTTAGCAGAAAAAATGTGAAACACTTGCCTCTTTTGTCCTGTTAAGATATATAACGCTGATATATATATAACGCAATACAAATCACGGGTTATCTAATAAGAAATTACTGATAAAATTTTAAACTCGACCGAACAAACCTTTAAATTAAGTTATGAAACACGAGATATAAAGATATATATTTAAAATGTTTATGGCACTTTTATAAATAACTTAAAAAAATATGTAATAAAATAAATAACAGCGTACAATTCAGTTAGGGTATTTATGTTTAAAAGATTTATATTACTTTAGGATTTTGTTCAGATGTCTAATACTTAAGTACCTTTACACAATTACTTCGAGAAACCTTTCAATACAAACAGAGATCCCTTAATTGTTTGAAAGCCAAGTTTTTAGACAGTACAACGTTTTTTAAAAACAAAAACATTCGAAAATGTTTCAAGATTACGTAGTATATTTATGTAAACAGCCCTCATATATTTTTGATAACATAACCTACAGAGGATAAAATAAAGTCACCTTTTTAAGTAAAAGTCATAAATGGAGTCTGCCCCGTAACCATGCATTCGAAATATCAGGAACGAAGAACAAGACTTGATAAAATTCATGAATTAGTTTTATGAAATAAAATAAAACGCAAGATTACATGTATCATATGCAATATACACAAAATATATAAAGCGATAACTACATTGTGTACGGTAAACAAAGGTCGGTGCCTCAGTATACCAGAATTCTCTCAGCCGACAATGTGGAAGTCAAAGTAAGTGGAAATACGTTCCCTTGCCTTATGCCTCCTTCCACGTAAGGCTCACGTAAATATGCGTAAACATGCCCTTTGTTCCAGACGGATCTAGTTAGAGCAAAACGACCTGAACGATTAAAATAAAGGTTAATTATGTACTAATTTAAATCGGTTCCACACATTTTAATCATTACATAAAACTACTTTCATTTAACGACAAATTTCATAATGACTTCGAAATTTGACTATATTATGAGTCTACCGTGGTTGAAATGAATATGACAGAAGTGTGTCTTTACGAAACAAATTTGCTGATTGCATAACCCTCGAAGATACTAATTACAGATCCCTTCGCCTCTTGTAAGCGAGAAATTCGTTGAAAAATGCAAGGTGCTCGTTCTATCGCATTACAGGGTGTTCTCAAGCACTTTCGCAGCAAGCATTAATTCAAGCCCGGCTCTGAGCGCATGCCCGTGATACTCGGAGGGTGAAGCAGACAGCGAGCCGCCCTTCCTCAGGGGGGTCGACGAACGCATCAAAACACAAACCCCACTCGACACCTGTTTGAATTGCCGAAATCAATCGATTCGTAATACATAAAGCTGACAGAGCAAACCCACTTTTATGTACCGAAACCCAACATATCCCATGTCACAAATTCGAGATCGAGCAAGTGCTTTTATTTCAAGTAAAAGTAAGTTAAATTAATGCCATTGCTAGTATGTCAGCTTACTTTTAACTACGGTTTTATATAAGGCGAATAGTTATCAAGGCAGATAATAACTACGTTATAATATTTAAACCCATACAACTCTAATATAATAGGACATTTAAGCCCCGTTTTTCTTAAAAAGGTATTTTCTCGAGACACTGTTACTGGGCACATGCTAACTTGTCGGACAACTTACAGCGAACGCAAACCTACATCGCACGCGACAATCGAGTGTCGCTCGCGATGTACAGTCGCACTTAACAGTCGAAGCATGTTGCTAAAGGCAAAGAAGCTTTATAGAGCTGCACAGCTTTTTAGGGCCGCATAGGCTAAAAGCATCAACGTCAGTCCAGATAAGATAAGAAAGGCAAAGGTTTCTCCTGGAGCAAACACCTGCTACTTATTTTTCAGTATCGTTCCAGAGTAGTCGCACATGTAAATATATTTCTTTAATTGGAGAAGTGTATCCAAGGGTAAATGATAATCATCCCATAGGGGGTGTTTATCATTCCATATAATTTTGTTTATTGTCATCATTATTTATCAGTTTATAGAAAGACAAAAAAAACGAGAATTGTAGTAAAAGGTTGCTTAACTCTAGAATACCATTATATTAGACGAAATGCGAATACGTAAATTCTATATTGTTGTTACTTTTCAACCATTTTAAAACAAAAAAAAACAAATGCATTTCCTATCTGCAATGGAATGGACCCTTAAAAATCTTTACCGTCCCCCGACGGAAAAGTTTTACGGTCGGTACTGCACAATGGCTCGTTGCAGTTTTATTCTTTATGAAAGAGTGGAAAAATGAACAAGTCGAATGGCAAAGAGCATTCTTTGTGCCATTCATAAAATACAACCCTCATCCTCAGTTTTCACCTTAATCATAATTTGTCTTTGTTTCTTTTAAGTAATAACAACAAAAACGCAGAAACTAATAACACGCCCACAATGTGGCTACACGAGTATCATTAACTCTCAAAGGTTACTTACACATACAAATTAAATACATAAAATTGTGACACTATTCAAAACGTACGAAATAAAAAATGCAAGTTTTCTCTAGTGACTTAGAAAAACAAAATTACTTCAACAAATTATATTTAAATACGCGGTTCTTCAGCTCTTTTAAGCGAACTTGTCGGAAACGCCATGTCTTTGCAATTTACTGCCAAGGTAAAAGTAATTCATGGTGATTAAACAATCTCAGAACAAATTATCATATGGAAGAATCAGTAAAAACCTACTGCTGTAAGAAAAATAATTTAAAATGTTTTGAACCCCATAACATGGCATTCGAAATTCGCCATTCTTATTTTCATTAACTAAGTGTATTAGGATGAATCTAACGATGCACAATATATCAGAATTAGTTGATCAAACGTAACGTTTAAATAAGTGTTTCGTGATGCGAACAAAATTGATTTAATTTCAAAATACTTGAAAGAAAAACGACACTATCAAAGTCTAAGATAAATCTTTTCATTGTTTTATTCATTGATGAAATATTAATTAAATATTATTATTACAAAATAAATATGACTGCAACAAATGTTTTATTATTAGTACCTTTTCTATTTGATTCTTGTTAATTAAATTCCAACGGATGAGCAATTGCTTAAACAAAACGATGTTTTTTCAAAATTACTCAGGTAAGTGCTTACGTAAAACAATACTCAAGTAAGTCATTAAGATGGATTGCAGAAGCGGAAACGTATAAGTATCGCAAATGGTGGGAACTGGGCTCTGTTGACAATAAGGTTGTGTCCTAACCTTGAAAACAAAACAGCCAAGGTCCTCATTTAGATGGTAATTTAAATTAATTGTCATTTAAATTCTACAAGAATTAAAACCGTCCGTGCAAACGTAATTTGAAGGTGTCAAATTACATTTGCAAGTGTGTAAAGATAATATTTACTGTCAAGCACTTGCATAGATATTGTTTTTTAGCCAGAATATCAAAAAATCGAAACTTTTGTTGAAACAACGTAAGACCGACATAAAATAATAGACCCCACCTAGTGAAATAAGGGCAGGAGATGAAAAAGAAAGAAAGATACCAACTTTAACCTCAAATCTTGTGGGTTGTGATTGTCCATCAGCGACATCCACCTGGTATGACGAGTTTACCAACTCCTTCATTATCTATATGTTTATTATTATTATTATTCTATAGAACTTGAAATGGAGTCAGTATGCATGTTACCTTAAAGCTTATGAATAATTAAACAAATGCTAACAGCTTTTATTTCAACATATAGATGCATCTTTAGCTTAAAAATTTAATTTTTGTTTTTTTAAAAAATAGAGATTTTTAAAAGCAAATCGTGCAACTGATGGTAGGTGACGCGCCTGCCGGTGGCAACGCAGTAACACACAGAACATATTTGGCAGTGCCTCGTACTCATCACCCAGAGATATATGATGCGATATCACTGTGCCCAGTGCACTGGCAACCTTACCCTTTAAACCAGAATAGTCCTTAAGCATAAATACTAGATAAAAGGTGGAATGTCTGGCAACGTACCAGACGGACTTTATAAAAATCTTACCATTTACTCGTTAACTTTTTATGCACAGATATTTTATTTTTAAATTTTCGTCACCGTTTGTATTCATTTATAATAAGTAGTGCTCAGACATGTTAATGTGTGACCTCGTGTCAAGCGCGACTGGTTTTATCTTAGACGATACGTAAGTTGAAATATTGTGTGTATTTTTTACCGGTACCATTAGTAATATACATCAGTAATAATGTAAAAAATACAAAAAGCAATATGTGCGAAATGTTTACAAATATTATATGGAGTTAAGTCGACATATTTTTTACACGGTTACAATTTTAGGGAGAAATGTGACACATCTTTATTCCTATGAAATACCATAAAATAACACAAAATAAAGATTCACGAAAACGGAATCATACATTAAACGTAGTGTATGATGATAAATAAATAATTATTTTTAAATATAACTGTAATATAAATAAATAAATACAGAAATACGTGTTGCTAATGTTGCCAAAATAAATGCCATCGGAACAGTGTGATATAATCAATGATATATCAATTACTTAAAGTACGTAATCGCACTCGGTCTGCGTGCAAAATATATCTGAATACAACTTAATTAGCTTGTTTATTTTCATAGCTTATCTATGCTAAAATATTATTTGTATAAATACCTATTATTAACACTTTATCGATTCACAAAAATTTAATTATTACACCTATCGCAGCAATATTAAAAAAGTTGTTAAGCAATGAAAACTGTATCTTCAGAGTGTTTATAACATTTTTTAAGAATTAAAGTTGTTGAATAATTTTTTACCTTTTAACAATTAAATGGTGTAAAATAATAACCAATCAAATATAAGTCATTATTTCATGTCATAAATAATATTCATTTTTTAAAAGTAAATACTAACAAGTTTAAACTACATTCTATACGCTTATTTCATGTCATTATAGCAAGCATGCTGTTAACAACAACCCGTTAGTTGTCATTACGTGCATCATTTTGTAATCACACTTAAAAAAAAATATTTCCTGGTCAACATTTATTATGACCTTATTTTTTTAGTAATAAAAATAAAAGAAATCTAAGAACACATAGTAAGTGCTTTACAAAAAATATAATAAACTAGTAAAAGTTGACGATCAAACAATCACAAATAATAATAGTAATAAACGAATATCTTAAAAGACAAAAATGCGCACAATGCTTACGGTCTCATTTTTTCGCGACGAAAATTACTAGCACACAAATTTCATTGTGTCCATTCGACAACCGGCAAATATTGAAACGGGCACTCACTGTTCATCAAAAATGTTTTAAATCAGTCTGTCAATCGTTATAGTCAATAACAATCACAAAAGAAAAAACTGGCAACTCGCATTCATTGATGTGAAATTAAAAATAAATTCGCGTTCGAATATCGAAGCGGCGCAAACGCGTGATCAAGGCTGAAGCCCGACGCCAACTCGCGGCCGAAGCGTTTGTATGTACACAGAGGCATAACTGCAAACCACGGGGTCTATTGTGCAGCGGGAGCCAGACACGCGAACCCTCCCGGCTAAATTTTTACCATAGCTATATCGTTGTTTCATTTTCCATCGATTTTACTGCCGCCGTAATCACGCTTTAGGGACGGGTTCGGAGTTTTCGTATTGTGATTAGAGCGCTTCCATTTAGAAATGCCTAATTAAAACGTAGTATTTTATTGACAAGTTTTACGCTGCTATATAAGTCGTTTACCATATTATGTACGTATTTTTTTTTTCAATAAGTAAAAAGGAAACACAGTCAAGGTGTTTTAAATTCAGACTATGTTTAAATTTAAATTAGGAACTGGCAAGAGCTAACGCGACCATCACATTGGCGTCCGTATCTAGGTTACAATTGTTTATCATTAATAGTACCGCTATTGACGACCGGTATCAGTGCAACGCGGCAGATAGAAAGCCTCATTTCTCGAACCTAAGAGATAATGTCAAAGTTTTTTATAAACGATCGCGTTGTTAATTTCGCTGTAACTCGCTTCAAGGCCACCAAGTAATTACAATTTAAATTCACGCTTCGAAAGAACTAATTCAATAGCAATCATTGAGTTGATACAGATCCTGTATTTTAACAATGCATTGGTATACGTACACAAAAAGAAAAACTTGTTTTACAAAAGTTTTTGAGTTAATGTTAACTTATACGGAAACGTTCATTTATATCCAAAATCAACTAAAAGCTCAGTTTAATTAGAACCTAAAATACAAACGTTAGGATATCAACATTTTTAAACATTACTCGTATGATGAACTGTGTGAATGAACTATTAGATTTCCTATCGAACGTAAATCTCAATCACTAACGTTAATCAACATACACAACGGCTCATACGTGTTACGTCCGTACATTTCGCAGCGGTTTGCGGTTAGGATTCCCCACAAAGAACTATTAGATGGCATGTCTATTTATTAGATGGAAGTTTTCATTAAACTAAGACATGACAATCTATTTACATTATCTTGTACTTGTGACCGAAAGTGGTGTGTCTCCTTCAGAAATTTCATCTGGGGTATTGCAGTATTGCCAGTTATTCTACTGGAAACCAATAATGTGCAGACTATTTTGTTCCAACGTGAGGACCAATGTTACCATTTTATATCTCTGGGTAACGAGCCATCGGCAGGTAGTTTTGAAACAGTGCAGTTCAAAATGCTTTGTGGCACTGTATATCACGGACAAATGTATCGTTAATTTATTTAAAAAAAATCTCGTAATAAAAACCCTTTTAAAATTTATCTTTCGTTTTACATAAATATTGTTTCTTAAGGCAGTTTAAATACACAGACTCCGTAATAACTTTTATTCAGTGATAAAT
>DWHO01000376.1:0-21003 GCA_018247575.1 Eurytides lysithous rurik | reverse complement strand
CTATAGGGGCGTGTAAGTGCTTGTGAAAAAAATAAGTGTTTTGTGATGTTCCAGGCGCTTAAAGGAAACAAAAACTGTAAGTATTAAAACTTCAGACTCCTTTCTTATTTATATAATATTTTCAGATTGTAGAAAAATATATAAAACTCATAAGAATTCCGAAACCATACATATGTCGGACGACGTATTACCCAGCCAAATTTAGGTCGTGCTAATATTGATGCGCTTCCTTCTGGTTTTTCACTCTTCAATTTGATCGAGTTGCATTCCCGCCATCTTGTAGCAGGAGCTTTCAGGATTTAAATAAATATATAATGACTATAACTTTATCGTACTCTAATTTAGGAGATTTTCTGCAACAGTAATTTATAATAATTAAGAGTGCAACTGCTGTTAATCTTAGATTAATTCATAATTTGTATAAATTATTGATAACTTTTGTCGACATTTTTAAGTTAACTTTTGATTATGGAAGTTTATTTAATTAGCAACCATAAATATATTTTATAGAATAAAAAGTGTACCTTTTCTTTACTTTTTCTCTTAGTTTTTCTAATAGTCATAAAACAATATCGATTATACGAAGTAAAGGAATGACATCATACATTTAAAATAGTCTCAGCGCTTAATTCTAAGAGAATTGGAACAGACTAAAGGTAAAAATTCAAACGTATTTATATTCATAAATTGCAACTTAAACCTACAGTTAATTGTTTTTATATCTGAAATTACTCTAAAATATAATAATTGCATTCATAAAGACGTACAATTGTAGGATTTCAGTGGTTTTTAATTGGATAATGTATTTTCTTGCATTTTCTAGTGTCATTCACTTTAAAATCCTGTTACCTCAGTACTGCATAGCTATAGAGATAAGAAGCTTACCATTGTGATTTAAAATAATATGTGCTTCATCATAGTTGTTGTAATTTTCTGGAAGAAACACCATCTTAGAAGTGCTCCAAATTTTTATTGAAATGTTTTTAAGATATTGTTGGAATTATTATTTTAGCATGGACAAATAAAGGTTTTTTTTTACTATAAATTATTATATACAAAATAAATAGTATGTTTTAAGAAATAAACTAAGTTTGAATATATTTATTAATAAATAGTACTAAAAAAGTAAACTATTTCCCAGTGAAAGATAAGTTTAGAAAATTATTTAAATTACAAAATGTTTTGTTTAAGAATCAAATTTTAATAATCTCATTACTCTTTCATATACATAATTAAAACTAGTTATATGTTTAATAACTAAACTTATCCCTGACATTTATTTAATGTGTATGAATATATTATTTTTATGAGTCTTCTTGTATTACACACTTGTATCAGCTGGTGTTAATACACCTTTACTGTCTTTAAGTATAAGTATAATTTTTTTACATTAGAAATTCTCATTTTTAATAGTAACAGATGGAAGTTGAATTATGAAAATGTGACTGATTTGGGTTTATTTATTAAGAGTAAGTTTACCAAGGGAAAAAAATATTTTTGTACTTTTTCATCACTCCTTTTATAAACAATATAAACAAATCGGTAAAACAATAAGTAACATGTGGTACTTCATTTCTGGATTGGAGTGTTATTACACTAGAAGAAACAACAGTTGTTATATTTGTACCAACAAACCCACATTTTGAAATATTAAATCTCAGTCAATCATAAAATATTTAATAAAATTTAAAATAAAATTGTATGCACAACTGATGACCGGATGGTAGGTCTAGTCTAAGGCGCTGAATAAATAATCCAAATATTAAGAATGCTAAGTGCATTACATAAGTTTTAATGAGCATCTAAATAGCATATGAGAAATATTGTGCGTGTTATAAAAGTATTTTGGTTTTATTTTAGAATTATTTCTTTCAACATACACGGTTTCATGCCAGAATCTACCACAGGTTACTACTCTAAGAACCACATAAATTATTTAAACGTTATCTCCTTTTATGTTTGTTTATTGTATTGTTTCTGGCCTTAAAGTTTTAGTGTATACATGTATGTGTCTCACGTATAATTTCGTATGGATACGGCCGCGATAAAAATTTATATTAGTGGCGGTGATTCTAGCCATGCCGTTATGCGACAAAATGTACCAACATCATAGAGTAGAGGGACGCGCATGCGCCTTCAATCGGTCCGCGTACCGAATCATTCATCACAGAAATGGAAATACTCAATGTAACGCCTCGAGGCGTCTCTTCCGCTTTACAACGAGTCTATTTATGGTGTCCAATGTGATTATGGCGCACGGCTATTTGTAAGAGGTCTAAATTGGTCAGACGTACCTGTCGACTTGTTTATACACGCACAACAATGTTCTGTATGACTTCTAGAGTTTTGATTACCACATCCTTTATTTAATATATTTTTATTACGATATAATATTATAAGTCCGATAAGGGTTTTGTTGATTTGTCTTCTATCACGTTGCAACAAAGAAACGGATATGATTATTGCGAGAGTCGTTAACCCGGAAAGATATATAATTTAAATTTATATAATAAAGAAAGCGAAAATTCAAGTATTAACTAAAATTGTATTACACTGATGTTCATATCAGTCGTTAGTAGTTGGTCTAATAAGGTAAGCATAAGGTATGCACGATTGATCAAGTAGTGTTAACGTAGTTTCTTATTAACATATAATCAATTAAAATAGTATCACACGTAATCATTATTACGCTAATATTTTTTTATCATTACATCATTATATATGTCTATATCTATATTGTTTTCTATAAGCATACTCATTACGTAGATGTGTTGTCTGTTTGTTAGAGAAAACGATACTGCAGTTTGCCATTTCCGCATACGACTGGAAGAGGCACACATTGGTTTTACTAACATTTCAATTGTGAGTGCGAAGAGACATGCAATTATAGTTGACTTTCCGCCATCGTAAATCTACGTCTACTATGTCTATCCCGTGGTCTTACGGCTCGTGTCAAGGACACCAGGTATTAACTATGGGTGACGTCACAGCCATCGCGATCTCTCGTTTTTTAGTTTATAAAGTGAATAGTAAAAGAGCCTAGCCAGTTGCAAAACGTCGTGTTCTTGAATAAAATGAACAGTTTTATAGAAAGACCTCGATTTATCCGTATGAGTAATGTAAGCGTATTCAAATTGTTTTTTTGTAATTCAAGTAAGTTGAGAAGGTAACCTTCAATCCGCAAATTAATTGCGGTCTGGGTAGATTTATGTTCTCCTGACTCTAAGCACTACCTTAATGTTGTCTGAATGCTTCTGCTTAATGCTGTGTGGCGTTGTGCTGTTTTGGACATTGAAATATTTCAATAATTTGAATAAAGTCACTCATGGCATTATTGTTTAGTTGATTACATTGAGATTTACGTGTCCATGATGTTTAAAAATCGCTTCTGTTTGTGACATATCTGAAACACTTAAGAAGGTTTTCTAAGTAGTTAAAGTTTCTCGAGGTGTATAAAGGCTATAATCAGCAGTAATAAAAAAACGAAGATCTCCGCGCACGTTTATTTAAAAATATTCAGAATTATATGCAGAAGCTATAATGGTGACTGATCAAAATTAAAAGTTTTCAAACATTAGTAACATTAGCTTCACTTAGTAAGTAGCATGTTCTTTGTCTCGTACAAAGAAACGCGCATGTCGATATTCCCGACTGTGCCAGACAGCAATTCTATTAATCACACCAAGACCTGATTTCTGACGTCATCCGACGGTGAACTCCGACTTTGTTGATCGAAAATATTCCTCGAATTTCGACCGTTACGTCACTATGTTGCGACTCTGTTAAGGTTTATTTCCATACCAAAGTATTGTTTCCTTTCCGTGCGAAGAGCATCGACTCTGTATTTTAAAAAAAAATGTCATTCACTTTACATAATATACGATTAACGACTGAGGCATCTCGACGTAAAAAGGCAGTTTGCAAACACGTAAACTCGCGTCGTAAAAGCGATGATTTTATATGTAAACGATGCGCAGCCGTCAACCGCCTCCCCGGCAGCCTCGTAACCTAATTTCTTCAAACAATGAGTTCACCGCTCTGGCAGCCGGCCAGGCCGCGGCTCCGTCGAGTGTTGGGTCTAACTGGTGCTAATTAGCAGCAACGGTTTGCATGATCGACGACGTTCTCAACGACCGTCGAAGGATGTACAACAAAAATGAAGAATTGGAGCGTAGTAAACTGTAATTTTTAAGGGGTTACCTTGCATTCTTTATTTGAACTATTAGACAGCTTCTACAGTCATGGATGGCGGTTACTATTTGTTTGACCTTTTTAATTTTTTAAGGAGAGTGAAGAAAGTCAGTTGTAATCCTAATGAATGATGTGCATGCCTATAGCAGCACACGCAGTATTTAGAACAGTTCAAAACCCGCCGTGTTATAGCGTTATGCATACGTATGCATATATAGCTATCCGCCATTATGCTGAGAAAATTACTCTTCAAACCAAAACACAGTAGTGATTGCAGATTACTTCTTGGCGGTGGGATAACTAATAACTGGCAATGGTATGTTAATATACATTCCTACGCAAACTCTAAAAGTCTGCCATTACTGTGGTCAACGTTTGTTGTTAGTAAAAAACACAAAAAACGGTGTAAACTATATTTGTGGTTCGCTTTCGTACGGCTAAGCCTAATCATGCTTGATTTTCCCACTTGTGCTTACTGCGTATTTATAATGCAGTCATACTAAATAAGTAGGCTATTTTATGTAAGGTCAAACTGTGTCGATATTTAGTGATTTCTTCTTCTTTCTCCTGCCCTTATCCCACTAGGTGAGGTCGGCACAACACGTATTTTTCTTCCATGCTCCTCTATCAGCCGTCATCTCCTCAGTCACATCTTTCACACTCATGTCTTTATTCACGCGATCCATCCACACTTTCTTCGGTCTTCCTCTACCTCTCACTCCATCCACATCCATGTCCGACATTACGAACGGTAAATTAAGTAACATCGTACACCCTAGATCAGATATGTAAGTCATTCTATTTGATAATAAATATATTTTCTGATTAAAACAATACTTATCATCTCATTCAAATAAAGTTACCGCACATCTAAAGGCTCGGAATAAGATTTGCAAAGTGTTACTTATAATAGCATTGTAAGCACTAAAGTGTTCTGTAAACCTATTATAAAGTTATGGAAGCCAGTACTCTACTGTAAAAATGATATAAGATAAAGATGGAACTCTCTACAGCGGATTAGTATAGAAAACAATTACTCATAATAGCATTTTAAGCCCTAAAGTGTTCAGTAAACCAATTATAAAGTTATGGAAGCCAGTACTCTACTGTAACAATAAGATAAAGATGGAACTCTCTACAGCGGATTAGTAAAGAAAACAATTCTTTAAACGACGTACATATACAGTAATTCCCCTTATAACACAGTACTCTTATAACGCATTTTCATACTATACACGAATACTCCAACAACCCGTTTTCATACAACGCTGAACCAATCTACCGTGTTATAGGGGATACTACATACTACATGTAATTTCGCATGGTTTTGTCGGCGTATAAAAATATTTTATTGTGTTCAAAAAATATTTTAAAGAATATTTTATTTCTTAAAAAGTATTTTATTCCCTACAATAAAATATTTTTGAACAGTAAATTGTCTATCATTGCACTTATTCAACGTATAGAGTTATATGTTGGGCAGTTTGCTGTCTGTTTTCATTTTGATGACACCATTTTGACGCACAAACGAATTATAACGACATATTAGTTATGGAGGGTTTATGGAAAGTTTATGAATAGTTTTACCGAATGTATCATAAGCTAATACGCACTTTGACCAATGAATGGTTGAAACCTTCGATATTAACTAAGAATATTTATCGTGTTTTCTTTGATAATATAAAACTCCCGTCTTTTCGAATACTTAACAGAGTTCATGGTCACTAACGACTATAAGGATTCACATCTCTAACGCTAACCCGAGTTGCTCTAAATGCTCTTAATTATAAATTATGGCCCGATCTACGCAGTATTATTACGCTTATGTTATCGTAATGGTAGAAATATTTCTTATTTAATATCGAAACAAAACGGTGGGTGGTGATCTTTTCCATGTTTTGCGTAAATTAACTATCTTATTGAAATTTTTTAACCGACTTCGAAATGGGAGGATGACTGTATTTTTTTACGTGTGTTACCACATAACTTTTTACTGGGTGTATCGATTTTGATGGTTTTAATTTAATTTGAAAGCTTGCGCTTGTCGTGTGGTGCCATATAAATTTTAGCGAGATTTGACGAGTAGTTTTTCAGTTCTCCCTAATTATGGGTATTTTCGTTGTAAACGGTATATCACAAGGATTCCTCAGAAGGTTAAGATTTCCTCGGAAATTTCATTCTGATTGCAGTTTGCACTACGAACGTGTGCTTAAAACTAAGAAGGATTATATGAAATCGGTCAAAACGTTTTATGAAAAATTGAAATTATTTAAAGTTGAAATCCAAGGAAAGAAAATCAAAAGACTACTAATTGTAATTTTAACCACGGAAAATCTTTTGGTAAAATTTCCAGCGGTTTGCGGAGTCCCAGTTATTGTACCTCCAAGTGATATTGTGTTGCCAGTACTGTGTTCCGGTTTGACAATGTTGCCCGTAATTCAAAAATCTTAAACGGTGACCATGGCGGGGCACGGCACGCCCCGTAGCATTGCGCTGTAATGGTAATTTGATGGTACTTTACCTCCTAAAGAGACAATCTTGGTCGGTTATTGAATTAGCTTTGATACTTTAGCACCGTCCAATTAAGTTCTTTACGGCGGTAGTGGACGGTGAAGACCTCACAGAAAGTCGGCGTAAATTGGTGGTGCATTTACTTTCGTCCGGTGAGTGAGGTGGCAGGTGGTCCGCCATCCTTCCTCTCCCTGATTTAGGGGAGAGAATCCAGAGTTAGAGCCCCGCAAAAGAACCTTAATTAAAAATTAATAATTATTATCTCTAACTATTAAAAATAGTTAGAGATCTACAAAAGAGATTTGGAAAACAAAATATCTTTCGAATTTAATTATATTCGTTTTTAAATAAAATTAAGTTGTGCTTTTATTTGCTAAATAACTAGGGGCCTGCCATAGGGCCTTTTAACTTCTAATTCTGATCTTACTACTTAGCAATTTAGAACTTACTTAATACATACTCTGATGTCTTATGCCAACACTGTATCTGTTCTTGCCAGCCTTTGCTTACGGATGTTATCTTTCTTTACACTGACCAATATTCTTACCGGTACTTGTCGATAGATGTTATCTTTGCCTTAACAATGATTAAATTAGCAATAACAGTGATTTGTACGTTGAGGAAACTCGGCTTGACTTGCAACGTTTGCACCTCGCCAGCCATTTCCTATATCGGACGCCAAGGCTGGCCCTACGCGTGCGGAATTATTTCCCACTTCATTTGCAATAACTCCTTTGTTGCCCGCATCTCCTCGGCGATGCGGTTATCGGTAATAACAGAGGCCCAATGTACGGACCAATTGACCTGTGATCCCAAATTCCGATGGTTTAGTGTGATAAGTTATCCTTTCTTTAGATCCGTCGTATGCAAAACCAATTTTCAATACACGGCGTGGCGCTCTGTTCGGAACAGAATTAACTTAAAGAAGAAGAGAAGTAAAGCAGAGCTTAAAGAATAAGAGAACAGACACGGGGAATCAAAATTTATACAATGAAACCGATTTAAAATAGTAATATATATTTCCTATTCGATTTTGAGGACTTTCATTGCATATAATAATTATAAATTTTAGTTGAAGTTGGTCGAGGTATCACATAACATAGATAAAAATTCATACATTATGTATGAATTTTTGAGAACTCCCCTTGTTGAGAGTCTTTAACAAGCATATAAAGATAAGCATGGACTTCCTTTACGCCAGTGTTGGGTTAGCCATTCTACCGAGCAACTAGAAAGAAATATCTCGGGATTCATGTAAATATATCACTTATTATAGTCGATCATAACTAAACCATCTAACATAGATGCACAGATGTCGTTGGAATATTTATCATTGAAACCAGCAAAGGTTTTGTGTCATCATATAATTTCAAAGGGGCCGTCGCAATTTAAAATTGTTAAATATTAAAGATTTCAGTTCAATGATTGTATGGAACTTTTTAGCACGTTTCGTAATATAAAGGATTGTTACATCTATGACGTCTTCCTTTTGCGTACATCAGTGTCGTAGCAAATTGGTTGTTGGTTGCGAGTTTGCGTAGATATGTAATAATGATAATAATATACGCAAAAAGCTAGATAAAGATATTGGAACGGCGGTTGGCGGTTCAGAGCTGAAACAACTCCGGCCGTTTCACTAATGTAGTTTATCGGAACTTGTTCGAGTGTGTTTCAATTTCAGTTAGTTCAACGTCTGGTGGAGATGAATCCGTTTCGAACGACTGCATTATCTATTGGCAATAAACTGTTAGAGGAAAACAATGGCGGGGGCAGACGATGAACAATTTAAAACGCTCTGCGTGCGTAAAACGTATAGAAAAACCGCAACCACTCTAAAGAATTATTGCTTGTACTCTGATCCAATAATACTACGAGTGTGTTAGCTGGCTTCATATTCATTGTGTTTACTTTACGTTGTTAAATAAAAACACAGATACCGATTTAATAGCGTTGACGGACAGTTTATCTCGTACTGTGAACGTGTATTATATAATATGTTATATATATATATATATAAACGTATTGAATTCTTTATCAAAAACTCAAAATCTTATATTTTTATTCAATAGTATATGCTTCTGTGTCTGTTAGGTTATCTCCCAGGATTAAGTTGGTCGTGCCTTATACTTTAAACGATAAGTATAAAGACAGATTAAGTTAGTTTTCATGACTTTTATATTCCATATTCTGTTTCAGTGCGTCAAAATAACGAATGATTTCTGTATAAAACACGCTCGGGTTGGGTCACCTGCTTTCAATAATGCTATATGTACTAAATTCACTAGTTCATTAAGTCTTTCCTTTGGCATTTTCAGATCTTTTAGAACACGTTAAGTGTTAAATTTGGAATAAAGAGTCATTTGAAACGCGGTAGAATAGCTCTGATAGTTCTGAAAGCTAAGAGCCGTTAAGAGCCGTTGATAAACACCAGTGGTTCCCAAAGTGGTTTCGTTACCTTCTGGGCTCCACGGAGGCCCGGCGGAGGTTTAGATCTAATCTATGAAGATTCACACACGTTGAACCTATGAAGGTTTCAACGTGTTTTGGGAATGTGGTAGAAATTTATCAGGAAGGGGTTCACCGAAACCAGTAAAGTTTTGAAGGTGATCGACGAGAAAAAAAGTTAAAACACCCGGTTCATTCCGTTCTCATGGCGAACTATCTATAAAATCTGCCTGCGACTGGCGCCTGGTTATGGGACCAGGGAGTTAGTAGTTCTGTACTGGTCCGAATTCTCTAGTAGTCACGCCACCGGTTACTCGTAAAAGCTCTAAGCGCCTCCGAAAGCAATCCATTCGGCCGTCGTAAAAAGTGCAGTAAAACCGCCCACCGCCACTAGAGCCCGATGAGCTTTTATAAACTCTGCGTTATTCGCATATTTTATATTTACTCTGCGATAGCTCTCTCGGACCGAAAGCTGTTACCTTGGCGTGGTATTGGGCCTTATTCTAGCCATGATTACCTACCTGCTGTATCAGTGGTGATCTTTCCAACTACTATTAAGCACTGTGTTGTGGTTTGATCCCCACGCGGAGCAAAATTAGTATCATCCGCAAATAATTGTTTAGGGCATGGGCGTATTTAGTGTCCGTGATTGCGTATTAATGCTCCGGCCATAGAGAAGGTTATGAACTGGTGAAGAAGGCGTTTGTTTTCTTTTGAGTTTTTTTTTGTTTTTATCCTGTCTCTAACAAAATTCACGCAGTAGATGTATATCCCGCACTTTCGTGTACAATACATCCAGTATTTAAGGAATGTGGCCGGCCTTGTTGGATCCAGTGGCTTTGGTGCCTTGTATGTTTATTTATTTATTATTTATTGCCAACCTCTTGAAAAAATGGATTACAAAGGGCGGACTTAATCCCATTAGGCATTCGCTCCCAGTCAACCCGGGTCTATTTAAATGGTCTATTTATGTATTTTATATCGTCTATTTATATTATATTGTCTGTTCGGTACAAATTATAATAAATAGACGAATAATGATAAATTTCAAGAGACATCTCACACACGGTCTGATCGCATACTACAGACGACTGTTATTTATATAGATAATTAACGGGCACAAAACTAATACTTATAATTATCGCTCTTGGCACAAATATTTTGTCCAGTGTGGGAATAGAACCCGCGACCTTCGCCTTTGCAGTCGTGAGCACTAACCACTAACAGGGCCGATCAGTTATCAATTCTTTCGCACTTGCCTCGCTCGCTTCACGTTCCGGAGTTTCGTATAATATAAGCGATCTTCAACTCGTATAATAGCCCGTAAACCGACAGACGGTGGGACGCAGTATTTTATGTAAAGACAGCCGAGGTGTCTTTTGTGTCTGTCGTCAGTTGTGTGCCGAAGCGATCGTCTTAATTGAAACGCTCGGCCCTCCACCATCGAGGGGCCATATTGATCAATATTCAATGGCACGGCCTCAGCTTCTGTGAAATCCATTCCGCCTGCCCTGATGCGACGTTACTAAAACAGTTGTATACCGAAGAAAAACAAAAAGATTCTTTCTTTTTTTTAAAAAAAACCCTATCGCTATTGCAAGATGGTAGTGTTTTGTACTAAAATGGTATTTTGCGTAGAATCCGATTTTTTTTTATAATTTTTAAAAACGACGTCCACCCTATTGTAAGATAGAAATATCTTGTGTTATAAGGGTAGGGCGTTTTACATACGTAGATCTTACACGGACAAACGCCCAGATCCGAAATAAATATCTGTAGTTCGTACAGATATTAGCCCCGGGTGAGAATCGAATCCACGACCTACAGACAGACTCAAGTTTCACCCTGCGTTCGTCGTTCATAGGTGTTACGTCTGTCTCAATAATTACGGCAACTTTCTAACTGAAACACAGTCTAACAAATATCTATAACTATGACAGACGGATGAAGTCGAGAATTTTACCACATCCTTGTAGGATACAATAGCCTAGGCTACTGAGCCTAGGCTATTGTATCCTGCTAGCATAAGCCAAAACACGAAAACAAACGAACGAACAAAGCGGCTCACCAGATGCTAAGCGAACACCACCGCCCATGGACATTTGCGACTTTGATTTCAAGACTTTCTGTGTGGTCGTGGTACTTATCCGGTTCGAGCCGGCCCATCCAACAGCCCCTCTGTTGGCAAAAGCATATTAATGCAATAACTAATTAACAACAATGCTGTTCTATTATGTAGAAAATTGTTAACAATTAAACAGTTCATATTTATACAGCGCCGTGAATTTTGCAGTTATCTTTTTTGTACATGAGTTTGCCACTGATTTACTATGGACTGGGCTTATTGTGTGCTGATCGATATCTCGTCACGGTTCTGAAATGTAAACAATAGATCCGCACGCGGACTCACGGGTCAAAGCTAGCTTGTGGGTGGAGTAGTTTCCTACCGATCGCGGTGAAGTTACGATATAATTGGAATAGTTTGGACGTACCACAAAATAGGTAACCAGCGCCGACTTTGTCGGACTAAACAAGATAGGTAGCGAACATGTTTATAGTTTTCGAGATAGCGTAATAATCTCGACGTACCACAAAATAGGTAACCAGCCTCGACTTTGTCGGACTAAACAGATAGGTAGCGAAAATGCTTCAGAGTGACATGAGTTTTTAGACACAGATCCCGCAGCCTAAGTCTGAATTGGCGGACTTCACATGTATAAGAAATATTTCTGATGCTTCCAGGAAAAACCTGCATGTCCTACCTTGAGGAAGTCAGTATAATTAAGATTTCTTGCATACAAATCTATGTATCTTGGCCACCTTCAGTGAATTGCAAGGGTCCCCGGAGTATTTTAAGGCATGGGCTGTTCTAAAATGCCCTTGAGCACGTCCTAGGGGATTTTTAAAACTTTATGAGGACATTAGCAAGTCGAAGGTCTGATCGTTAGTAATACGCTTACCTATAAAGAAACAGGATACATAACATTCTGAAGTCACTATGAAAAGTCTTCTTTCCTGATTCCTTTATGCCCTTAAATTTCATCTATAAATTTCCTTTAAACCTAAACTCACGCTTACGCTTCAAAATTTTGTTGACGGTCGCATAGGCACATATTAATTGTTTAAAAAATCCGTCTCAGATATTATATTACATTAGAACGTAACTATTTTAGGCACACAGATAAAAGTCTAGATATGAAACAATTACGCACAGGTCATATAAATATTTGAGATAGAATTCTAACCCATTGGCCGCAGTAAAAGCCTCTAATCTAAATGACTCTAATTTAGTTACTAGAAGTAACGTAACGTTAGATGTCGGTAATAATTCAAACCGCGAGAATTTATTGATCGTCTATGGTGCCTTTATCAATTTCACTCGAGGCGATGCGGTTCTATGTGAGCGGAGATGTGAGCGGACGATTCCGCGTCTAATTTATGGACTATTCATGACTTTGTGTTCCGCTGTACGATCATCGATGCGCTGTCGTTGATTCTAAACGTACATTGTTGATACACGATGTACTGGTGCGCGTTCTATGTTATTATTTATACCAACTCAGGCAGAACCGTAATTATTGGAGGTTATTAGTTTTATTCGTCATTAGCTACTTCTGTTGGCAGTTCAAGGTGATCGGAGATAACGCTTAGGCCATAACAGCATGGAATCGGTTGTTTTGAAGTTGCTCAATTAAGCTTCTATGCGCCGCGCTGGTAAAAAATGTTGATGGACCTCTATCCCCAGCAAATACAAAGGAAATGTTTGCTTATTAAAGCAGGGCATAATAAAATCTGCATATGACACTAGAATGACCGGAAATAGCAATTACCTATGACAATTAGATTCCACGACGCCCTTCCACTAGCCAAGGGTACCTGATCAAGACGAGAGTCCTTGATAAGTGCCCGATATTGACTGTAAGATGTCTGTTCACATATTATCATTACTTAGATTCGCAAGTGATAAAATATTTGAAATATCATTTACAACTATTCTTCCTTATAAAAGTTTAGTTTAGTTTCACTCAGAAGTAATAAATTTCATGTAAATGAATGTTCATACCGCAAGAACTCACTATTTCCTCAAGCCTGAGCTGATAGAATTGGTTTCGAAATAATCCCGAAAGCTAATGCGTCAGAGAATAGTCGCAACTCATTACACTCGGATTTGACGATCTAGCTCTTTTTGCTGTTAAATAAATAAATAATGGAATTATGTGGTACCCGTTTAGGTTTATTGTCTCGCACAGTCTGTTTACACCGACTTTTTAACCTTTCGTTTGAACGGAGTGTTAAAATTAAACTTTGAGACTTTTCTTCTATCTACCCTTAATGAGGAGTCTTACATTATAATTGTTTTACCGCTGAACTATACGAAGTGTTTACGTTTGTTTAACGTAATAATAAATGGAGTCATGCTATTCTGAGTTGTATTACGGTTTCTGAGTTTAAAACTCTTTCAGTACTTGACAAATCGAGATTATTTTGTCTTGTTATGGACGGAATAAATACGATATGCATACATAGGTAATCGATAATCGCATGCATTATTATACGTTATACGTGCACGTATTTTTATCGATAATAAGTAGTTAATTTGCGCTTACGGTATAGTGCCGACATATTTGTAGCAAAAAGGTTTTCCTCTTCAATTATTTCATCACGTCGACGATGGAAAATCCATTTCAAGATTGGCAACGTCAATCGGTTTGTGAATTCACTCGTTTTGTTTTTCCACCAGTGGTTGTTAATCCACCAGTTTAGTTATTAACAATTGAATTGTATTTTGACAATTCAAAATATTAGCTGGAATATTTGAGTTTCACAAAATTTTGAGGTAATAACAAGCATTATTATTCTATCGCATCCAGCTAATATGTCAGCTCTTTAACATGCCATATATAATTGAAATAACAGTTTCACATTTTGTACATCTGCCACTAGATGTACCAAATATGATACTGCTTACTTCATGCGACGTTTATAGCAAAACGTTTGAAGTAATACAACAAAATCTTTACACCAATAGTTCCAGGATCCAGCCGAAATAGTTCTAGCAATTTTGGAAGATAGAAAAGGTAGAAATTAAACTGGTTTGGATAAATAATAGATTTTCTGTTGCTTGCACTTTTTTGTGTTGCAAACAAAGGATCAATAAAGTTAGTGTATTCTTACCCCGTAATATTTATAATTGTGCTGTTCAGTGTTGCATTACTTCATATGATTTCTGCAGTAGATATGCAGGTAATAAAAATATTCCGTGCAGGTAATTCATTAAGCAATGTCCGTTGCAGACTTTCCTCCGTCTGCCTATTTCTGTACGCTCTCTGTGGTTCTCTTTGAGAGAAAGGTTTGTGTGCGCTTCAACAAACATTGCGCGACGGCGAAAACTGTAGTGGAGCAACCGTCTATTAGTTTGTTTTAATTGAAGCACGTAAAAGTTTGGCGTGTTGTGGATGTGTACTTTGTGTAACAAATTTGCATTATACCCTTAGTGCATTTTAATTAAATACTGCAGTTTTGATGTACGTGCTTGCTACTGGAACCTTGTAATGTTTTCTTGAATTTTATTTCATCATAACAACGTTGTGCGAGTGTCTATGGAAGAACTCACTATTTTAGTTGTCGACATATCTATAAATATGTACTTATTAATGACACGAGTCAAAATAATATGTAATCGTATCGCAAATTGACAATACATAGCTTACAGAAGGCCTACTTATGTTGACTAAAAATGTTGTTTAATTGTATTTTGTCAGATTGATACACAATAACACAAAACGTATAAAACTTCAGGTTCTGTTTAAACAGGGCCATAGCGGTTATGGGGTTCACGGTCCGCATACCGGACCCTCTTCATAATTCTGGCAACTCTCATTTGTCCTTAAGCGCGCAAGGTCACACATATATAGGATGTATCAAACTCGTGGAAATTTTGCATCTGTTTGAAGTTTAGCAGTCGCATATACTAAAACCGCAGACATCACTCCACTTAAGACCAAAAAGGGCATGTCTTAACCTAAGCTAGAATCTCTTTGCAGAGTCCGTTTGGGGAGACTGTATGGTCAGTTATTAAGAGTGATGTAATCTCTCACTGACTGACTAGTGTGACTTTTTTTTAATGGAGTAGAAGTCAAGCGCAGAAAGGCAAGCGACTTACCATATGGTAAACGACAACCGCTAGATTTTCGCCATATCATTTTCGAATGCGTCGCCGGCATTTAAGGAGTAATTTTTGAGAGAGGGTGGAAGAGAATGTAATGGGAGGATGGGCACCGGCCACTTAGTGATTGAAACGCGGTAGCACACTTCCACTTCACGTCGATTTTCTGTGAGGTCGTGGTACTTATACGGTTTGTTAACTGCCTCCGTGGCGTAACGGTATACGTCCGCGCTTTACAATTCGGCGGTCGTGGGTTTGAATCCTGCGGAGGGCAATGAATTTGGTTGTCGTTCTTAGTTTGGTTAGGGTATTACGGGCTGATCACCCGATTGCCTGAAAAGTAAAAAGTTGTAAATAGTCGATCCCGACTTGCTATCAACGCCTTCTAGCGGTGGCTTGGGGAAGTCGTTATTAAGAGGTCGGTTTAATGTAACTGTCTCTGCGCCTGATCTCTTTCCGGTCGTGTCGATTATCCGTCCCATCGGACTATGTGAGAAAAGGAAGAGTGAGTGCACTTGTGTCTATGTAAACGCTTGTGCACTATAATCTATCCTGCGCAGGTGGCGGATCTGTTGTGGATCGGCCGCCGTGGCCGGAATCGGTCGGGAGGACATTACGTGTGAATGTATTCACCTGTTCCCTTAAAGATGTTTTTGAAATATACAAGAGTACTGGACACATGAACGGCAAGCCATGTCCTTCTTTTAACTCGAGGCTATGTTAACGTATTAAACGTGGAATATAAAACTGCGTCGTAAACGTTTACTCGAACAGTTGTCCTTAGAATTTATTATACGATTGAATTATTCACAGACCTCACGAGAAACGGGGTGAATAACAAAACGAGCTACGGATCCACGTGATGTTTTGTTTTTCTATTTAGAAAGAAAAATAACAAATGGAAACTGCCTAAGTGAAGTATAAACAAGTCATCAAGATGAAACTTCTTTATAGATTTCATCAGGTTTAATTATTATTTGAAACTCCCGACGTCTCGGAAAATTTACGAAGCCTTGTAGCATTGTTTATTTCAAAGCAATCTCACCGTTCGTTACATTATATATAAATGTATTCTGTTTTTCGATATTGAAATTCGCTTGTTGTCGTATATCTTTAACAACAATAGAGTTCAGATCAAAGTGACATAACACACTTTGAGATATGAAATGTTAGACTAAGAATTACTTATATCTTTTAGCGGGGGTTGTTGCTTTGGCAATAGCTTTTATATGAGTTGCTGACAGTAAAATGACAACTTCTTGTTTTATATTCATTTACCTTACAAAATCGCAATAAATATCTTACATAACTTCCTGCCAAACTGTGCAACAGTTTATCGGCAGTAACTATAAATATCAAACTATAACAATAATTTATACACAACTATGATATTAGAAAATTAAAATAAAATTAAAAATAAATATATACGTAAATACACACATACAAACGCCTACATATAACTTTTAAACTTAAGCTAAATGTAAGACTTTTCTATATGTTCCATATAATGTTTTTTTAAGATATTTTGAACTGTGTTTTGGATGTTACCAATTTTTCAAATACTACTATATTCTAACTAAATATATTCATCTACGGTGTCACTTTGTGATGAAATGCCCCTTTTTTATCTATCTATACCTCTTGTTGTTTACACCATAGCCTTGAGCAATATTTTGCATTGACAAGTATGATTTCACGTAACGCTATAAATTCAGAGGTGTCCCAGTTAACATCCTTACTTTGCAATTCAACTATGTACCGTCATGTCAAAACCAAGGATAGATAAGCTTCAACCTCTTTAAATATCATACATATGATATCGATGTTTTTAAACGATTTAATAGAGGCTACTCTACGGTGGCATCAATCCATCCGGCGTTTGAATGAAACAATATGTTCCCGTGATCTGATTTTTCGCCAACAGTTTCTTCTTCATAATGAACTCTTGGATCTCTCGCCATATAATAAGAAGTAAACCTATGAAAACAGAAATCAAACTTGAACCCACCACTTCGGCTCACAATTCGATCATCATCGACCACTAAACACAATTGTCAAATGATATATATCACTCCACAAACAAAACAATTAGAATTGTACTCTTAATGAAATACAGACAGTATTTTCGACGCAAACACTTATATAGTATATATTAGTACATTTATTGAAATTACTTGATATTGATATAAAATAACTACTCGACAAACAAATAATAAAATCGAAAAGATTCCACGATCAAATAAAACGGACGTCGTCAGAAACAGATGAAATCGATTTACAAAATGACTCATGTGGTGCAGTTGGTAAGCTTTTGGCTACGGCGTCGCGAATTCGAACCCGCTCAGGGCAAATACTTGCATGAACTATAGGTACGTCCTTGTAAAGCTTGTGTGTGTGTAAAACGGCCTTATAATACAAGATATTTCGATAACAAAAAAAATATAAAACGATAAAACATTAAACGGCCTTAGTTCAAACAACTCGATCGTGTTAAACTGATTTTTTAGTCTTGCGAGAAACGCCGCGATATTCATTTATCGATTTAATGATTGCATTCATTAAAATATCTACTGGTATCGGTTACTGCCCCTTATTTCTCTTAAGTTATGCTCGCGAGCAAAATTCCGATCGGTGCCGGCGATAAGAAAATAACGAATTTTTTATCTCATTAATAGGCGTGAAACTGTGAGGGAACAATTTGACATTCCATATTCAATGGTTAAGTTTTACTCTGTGAGTTGGAACAAGTTCTTATGTCGTTATTGGGCCAACGTCCTCCCTGGATCAAGGCTATGGCTTTTAGCGCGATATAAAGATAAGCGGAATGGTGGCTATTATATTTAAATGGCGATACTGCAAAAAATTCCTATGGAAAAAGGAAGGTATCCTTCGGTCGTTTACTCCTAGGCGCCGATGAAGTCGAAGACGTTTTTATATTTAGTTCAACTTGGAGAGGTTTATACCTATAGTTATCTATGTGGACAAAGTCGGTAATTATCTCGTTCAGTTTAATGAACTGATAGGATTTTAAGTCAACGAAGTGATTGACGGAGGTTAAATGAAGTATCGACGGCATAAAACAGAAATGTCGTATCAAGAAAATCTCCCAAAATCGATCAAGTAATAACTTAAGAACATTCCAGTCAACTGTGTCAAATAAGGTTTATAGTGAAGAAGGATATTAAATATACGTGAAATATACGTTCTAAGTTTCAACTTTCTATCACTATAAATAAATGAGTTATGAATTTTTGAAATAGTTTTTTGGGTGTGGTGTAAAATTGGATTATCAAGATACGACAAAATCGCTTTCTTTCGTCGATATGTAAAATCAAAACTCACACGAAATCAGACACGGAAACGGACACGGGAAAAATAATTTCTATGAAACAGATATCTAAACCAGCTACACAGAAGCTAATTGCTTTAATTTGATGTTCTGACTTTACGGCAATGTTTACTGGACATGGGGAAATACATTCTCGCATCTGATCATCTGACAAGGGTTGCGTAGAGCAGATTAGAATCGGTACAGTCAGTGGCGGTACTACCATACAAGCTCAAAAGCCCGGCTTGCTCTACTAAGGAGTAAAATTTATAAATTTTAATTAGCACACAATTCCAAAAACGCTCAAATAAAGAAAGAATATTCGGCAACTATATGCTAATCAAGATTTATAAATTTTACTCCTTAGTAGGGCGAGCCGGACTTCTGGACTTGTATGATAGTACCGTCACTGCGTGCAGTTATTGGGTGGTGCTATTTGATCATAGACTTTTTTCTTGTGTGACTCTCTAAGTTTGTGGTTTTCTAAATGTTAGGATTTTTGGCAGTCTGCCGACGCTGCTGTCATTGCATTGCCAGTTATACTATTGGAAAGCAGTTATGTGTTAACAGTAAGAGGCAGACGGGTCGCTTACTAAAACACCCAAGACTTGTGCGTCTCTAAATCACCTAAAAAGATTCCGTTCCGATGCAGATGAAACGCAAAACAATGACTGTTCAAATTCGATGCATTTGCATCACCCTCCGCTGTTAGGGAAATGCATCTGCGTCGTGGAATCTACGTCGAAACCCGTTCCGGCAGATCGGTGCCACCTCGTGGCTGGTGGCTTGGTGACGTAATACTGCACGTGCTGCCATCAGCACCAGTTGCACTGGGACCACTGCGAACCGGTTTCTTGTGACGTACGAACGATTCGGTACGTCCGAAGGTAAGCCCGTCAATTCACTACGAAACCATCGTATTGTCAGCTATTAGCCTCAAATCTATCTAAAGCTTTAACTATAAACATCAAAATGACGTAAACTCTAATAGAGAAACTCAAGACGAGTCTTCCGTTAATATTTTCTTATTGAAAGATTACAATAACGTACATTGAGTACGTTATTGTAAATGTTACTTGAGAGAATAAGCTTGATTTGATTTTATACGTTCTTCTTGGAAAAGATAAAAGATAATTGATACTATGAATACAGTAATCATTAATAACACGGTAGATTGGTTCCTCGTTATATGAAAACGTGTTGTAGGAGAGTTCGCGTATAACGCGTTATGTACGAATGATCACGTTTAATTTTTCTCGTTAAATGGGGTTTAAATAGAATATTGGGAAACCGTTTACATTTTATTAAAATCAAACTAAGAACATTTTTAAATAAAAAACTCATGCAATAAAATTTCAAAGTACAGAAATATGACGTGGGAAATCTCCGCGGAAATATCCATAACACGGGTGTGACCGAGGGGTTGAAATCGCGCAATATGGAAGTGCGTTATAAGAGTATCGTGTTATAGGGTGGACTACTGTATACTTGTAGTATTCAAACAGTAACCTGATTTATTTTTATTTAAATTATGCATGATGTGTACTAACTTTGTCTCCGTCTATTTCAAAGATTTACTCGTACAATTTTGATATATTTATAGTTCAATTATTCAAGTCTCAAAAGCTCTCAAGATTTTTTCTTTTGTCACGATAGACAGAAACAGTTTATGTTTCAGGTTAGAGGGTGGTTTTTTTTTCTCAGTGACATTTGGAGCCAGTACCTTAAAAGCGCAAATGCTATCCAGCCGGTAATAATTGTATGTATCATGAACGATAGGATACCAATAATCCACACTTTAACAAATATTGTCCTAAAAAGGAAGCGTAGTGTATACCCACCCTAACGTACTTAAACAACCTTTGCGGAATGCAGGTTGATAAACTGCTAATGACAGGTGTCGATCACAACTATCCTCATTAAATCGAACTCTGGTTGCATTTTAAAATGAATTATTCCCACAATTGGTTTATTTTTATTGAGTAGGCGGGTAAACGAGCCCTCCATGGACATTTGCATTATTACAGAACTTGCAAACGCGTTGCCAGGCGTTAAGGAAAGAGGGAGAGCGGAGGAGTGAGAGAGCGAGGAAGGGAGATGGACCACCGGCCATCTCACTCACAGGACGAAACGGCGGAGAGGAGTCTATGGTATTTCTAAGCGGTAGTACTCCTTTACTGTTGGCTATTTGCCGAGTTATGATCTCTTGCAATTAAAATACTGTGTTATACGATATTGATATTGGATAGCGTGTCCATTATCGTCAGACACACGATTTTCTAGTTGGTAGAGTCCGCCTGGTAGTGTGAACTACCGTGTTCCAGTTTGGAGGGCTATGTTTTGCAACTACTAGGGATATTAC
>DWHO01000375.1:0-21006 GCA_018247575.1 Eurytides lysithous rurik | reverse complement strand
GCGCGCCCCTTGCTCTCACGGTTTTGGAGAAATCAAGTGTTGCTATTTGCAAACATTTTTGGCCCACCCTGTATATTGACCGCCATAGCCGAAATCGGTTAGGAAAGACATTATTATTATTATTATATATTTACGCTATCCCAGTACATCTATCCAATTACTCGAATTCGTCTCACTAAAAGGGGCTGTGCAGTACAAAAAGAAAACGGCCCCACCCAAGTCTTGGTGCTTGTGAAAAATAATTAAGGCGGCTAACGTATTCAGAGTGAGGGGTGCAAAAAAAAAGTAGGCCGCCACTTCATAAATCATGCAAGACGTCAACTGTAAAGAAAGCGCGGAGTTGCTGGCTTTGATCGTGATGAGTGACCTCCTCCACACGGCCAGCGTCCGGGATCGGGGTCCCGTTTGTCAAATGGGCATGGGTAATTTGGAATCAAATCAAAAAAATATATTAAAGAATTAAATTGTTTTTTCATATAAAATTTTAGCAAATTAAAACTATTCCAACATCCCTAAAAACTCAAGAATAAGTAAACACATGACAATAAGAGACAAAGGCATAATATTTGGGATAAAAAGTTGCATGTAGATTATTATTTATATTAGAAAATTAACAAATTATACGCTGGAAGGGGTTGCAGTTAGTTATTGCTATCAAAACAAAGATTTTTTTTACCCGCTTAATGCACACCTCCGTGACATATACGGGTAACGTTTACCGGCAGAATTGTGCAGCTGTGTGAACGTCACGGTCACTGTAATTTTTTGTCGCAAAAAGCTCCGTATGAGTCCTGGTTAATATAGAAATATAATTTTCCAATTATTTTAAGTCCATATCTATCACGTTATTTTAAGTCCGTATCAGGTACAAAAAAAAATGATTTTTTTGTACCTCAATTGATTAAAAAAATGTGGATTAAGGGGTTAATCTAGGGCAAAACCAAATATTAGGGTACAGCGATATTGATGATGGCATATGATGACAGTAATCAGCTATTTTGTCAACAAATACATTAATAAACTTGGGTCATGTGACAAAATTAGAAATTAAGGTGTAGGAATCCCATTGACATCTGTCATAGTTGCACTATGTGCATACTTTAGACATTTTAGATATCACCCGGCTCCGGCTAAAATACACCTTAAACTGGAAGGCCTATGCAAGTAAACTCTAAAACAAAGGCTCTCACTTTTGCTTATCTCTGGTATCAAAGTTAATCCATCAGGTCTCAGGAAAGAGATTTTACACACAATATATAATAATTATTGTATACATATTATTTGTTTTTAATTGTATTTAAAATAATTATCTACAGAATAAAACAGTTTTATTTGTGATCTGAATGTTTTTTGTATTGAAAGAAATTGGTATTCTGATGGGTGCTTTATAAATACACATCAAAATTGGAAATCTTATATAAAAAAAAGTGACAGACACATGTTAAATACTAAAAATAAAAAAAATAACAAGATAATGTAAATAAACATAATATGTTTACCATTTGGATATTTTAAGACCAAAAAATCTAAATACATTATTAAATAATGCCTATTACACAATTATTAAAATATGTGGTTTGAAGTTAATTTAATCATATGCAGGATAGTTTTATATTGTAACATCTTTTTAAATGAGCAATTATTGAGTTTCTTTCACTGATACTTCTCAACAGAACTGCAATCCGAGCATTTTAGAAGGTTTCTCAGTCTCGCAACAAAGATGGATTATACCGTCTACATATTTTGGTTTAGACAAATGTATAAAACCACCTTCAATTTAATAATTAAATGAAAGCAGATGACAAATTTTGCTCCATGAGTAATTATTCTTATCAAAAAGTACCTTGAGTACTTTATAAATATTGTAATGAATCAATTGATATTATTCATTACAATATTTATATAACAATATAGTACATCACTACAGAAAATTATCACTAATTATATTGTTTGAACAGACAAATATGTATGCTATTTATAACTATGTGAATAGCATATAAATATATTCCCATTCCATTATCTATACAAAATGAAAGGAAAGTTTAAACTAAGTTAAATCACTATAAGAAACAAAATAATTTTGTTACATGGCAAAAATTACGGTTGGCATGGTTTTTCTTTGTTATATAATAGTAATATGTTTTATATATAAAAGAAAGTCGTGTTAGTTACACTATTTATAACTCAAGAACGGCTGAACCAATTTGGCTGAAATTTGGTGGGAGGTAGCTTAGAACCAGGAGACGAACATAGACTTTTTATCCCGTTCGACCGCGTTCCCGTGTGACGCGAGACATAAAACGTCAAAGATAATACAAGTCAATATAAAACATGGTACAACAAAAACGCATCTGACATGGAATAACAAAATGCAAATAACAGCTAGACGTAAATTTGGCAATTATAAATTTTGTCACAAATCAATAATCATCTTATTTATTGCCTCTAAGGCGGAACAAAGTTTGCCAGATCAGCTAGTAGATATATAGAATAGAATGTATTGAACAACATTGGTAAATTTTGGTTGTCAAAAATAAATTTTATAATAATGATTTATGATGCTAAGTGACACACTTGCAGTATAAAACAGTGCACAGTGTCAAAATTTTGACCAAACTAAACAGTTAACTCTATTTATTTGTGCACTGTACTAGCCATAAGTGGTATGGTAAATCACTAAGCCGAGCAATTTCTCTGAAAACATCATCACATCAAGACACAGTAACTTGCTAGGATGATAATATATTGAAACTGAACTGAAGTATTCTCTACATCAGGAGGAGTCTTTTAATATTACTTAGCAGCAAAATAACTGGAAATGGTGTGACACACCCTCAAGCGACTCTCATACAATAAAAATTCTTTATACTCTATTATTGAAGAAATTGTTTGTTTATCATTGACTGTATTGATACCTTTCATTTTGGCTACAGCAGGTCATTCTGTCAATCTTATGGTTATGAATAATAAACAAATAGAATAATCTTTACTTATACTTCATAAATGGTTGAAGATTTTTTCTCAATGTTAAAGATACAGATAAAGAACAAACTATGTTATTCAACAACAAATTTAGTAGTGCCAGTTATTCCATAAACTATATTGGTAGAAGACACAAGAGAGCACTGACCTCGAAGCTTTTTCCATTAAATGTGGAAAATAGAAAATAATTATCTCTGTCCAATTGTACACAAGAGGCAAGTGTTTATTTACATTTTAGATTATTTTCTAGCTATATACTGAAAGAAACCAACTACAATCAAAATGGTTATACACCAGATATAAACCCAGATATAAAAAAGTGTATTTTTAGATGGATAATGAAGCTAATTATATAATACAATATTACATTGCATTCAAAAGTTTCAGTAACAGTTTCAGCTTAACAATAAAATAATAAATAATAAAATAAATAAAATTCGAAATAAAACTCCACTTCACAAAAATACCTCTTTACATATTATATAAGAAGAGGTTACCAATCATAGCCATTTGTCAATGCAAGGTATTTCATAAAGCTTATGAAATCTTTACAGATGGTATTCATGCAATGATTACCTCATGGTAATAGCGTTAATTACTAAAATTAACTCCAAAAATACCAAGACTTCAAGATCCATGAGCTGCACTACTGTACTGCATGAAGTGTACAGAAATATATGAGAAAATGTTTTGAGGGTAACTGGGATTCACTATGACAATGGGATGTGAATCATTTTAAGCCAGCCCTATAATAACTGCCTCCATGGCCTAATGGTATATGCCCGTGCTTTACAAATCAGATGTTGTGGAATCAAATCCAGTGGAGGGCAATGACTTTGTGTTGTTTTTCTTAGTTTGGTTAGGCCATTACCCGATTGCTTGAAAAGAAAGATGATCAATGCGTTGGATGGGCATTTAAAAAGTCGGTCCCAGCTTTTTATCAATTAGCTTGGAGAAGTGGTTATTAAGAGGTTGGTTTAATGTCATCACCTTTGTGCCTAATCTCTCTCCGGTCGTGTCGGTTATCCATCCCATGGAGCTATGAGAGTAAAGGAAGAGTGAGTGCACCTGTGTCTGCGCAAATGCTTGTGCACTATAACATATCCTGCACACTTGGTGGATCTCTTATAAATCAGCCACCATGGTCGGATTCAATCGGGAGGACATTATTATTATTATAATAATGGACTTTCAAATTGTTTAAAACATGGAAAATATAAAAAATAAAATAAAACATGACAAAATCCATACATAAATTTTCAGTTTATGTAAACCAGTGGTTCCCAAAGGTTGATGGGAGACCTGGCAGGGGTGTGATTAGATCTAATCTTCAGATGTTTTAATGAGTTTTGAGAATATTGTAGAAATGTAACAGCAAAGATAAAAAAAAAAACTAAACCCTTTGTTTTTAAATATTTATATTTAAAAACAGTATTTGTTCACACTTCATTATAAAAAAACACTAAGGTCTTTTACCTTAGTTTCTTATTTTACTGAACATCATATAGTTTCAATTACGTTCAGATATATATTACAACTACTTGTACAAAAAATAAATTTATTTCAGGAAACACATTAGAACTATACAAAAACCTGGTCTCAAATAAATTATTGAACATATTGAATTTGTTCCCACAGCATTCATTTACAAAATTTTACATAGTTCTATTTCTGTGATCAAATTGTGTCACAATAATTGACAATAGAAATATAGGATCATATGGTTTTTGAAGCAGTTGTAAATTAATTTTCCTTTGTTATATACACAAATACTTAATGTTCATAAGATTTTTAGGAGAATATTTACATAACACAAAAGAAATATTTAAAATTGCATGTTCAATAATTAATAACTGTAGATGATATATAGAATGATTTACTAAAGGATTTATGGAATGTTTTATTTTATTTATATTAAGCTTAAGAATAAATAAGGCCTTGTAGATCCAATTCACCCTATTGAATTAACAATTAAGGTAAAAATATTATTTATAGGCTTTGATACAATGCATGTCATATATCAAATACAAATAAAAGTTTAGTGATCAAAAACAAAAACAAATAGATTTTCAAATAGGCCAGTTATTGATATTCTTCCAATGACCTTAACCCAGAAATAGCCGCAACTTAAAAATAGACTGTTATAACAAATAGTTGATATGCCACGGTAAATGGGGAGTGAATTTTGAATACTTCAAGAATAAAATACAAGGTGACAAGGAGTTGACACTGGGGCAGAAAATTTATTAGCAAATACAGCAAGATAAAGTCAACTTACAGAGTAAACAACCAATGTTATATGTGCCATAAATATTGCAGGATAACATTTTTTCACGTGACTACGCAAACTTTTTCAGATAATAGCAACTGTGGCATACAGACTCTGAGGTCTATAATAAATATAGCATGCATGCTATATTAAGGCAGGCACAACACTGAAATTTCGAAAGTGAAGGTGGTCGGGGGTGTGGATAAGAAAGGGGAGGCACAGTGACGTCACTGCGCGCGTCTGTGCCCTGAACTCGAATGACCCAGATACGCAACTTGCGACATCGTTTAATGCTACTATCGCTCGCTAAAATGTCAACAGGCAACGAAACACACGATATTGACCAACGCTGGCCTAGAGACAACTACGTAATTGCCAAAATTCCAGTTTAGCAGAATCAAAAGAGTAAATTCAGCGGTGGACAAATTTGATGTTATTTGTATATAGGATAAAATTCAAGCAGAAAATTAGTTTCCAATTATAATGATTGGAATACTGACCAGCAGCCACAGGCATCACTATAAAATCCTCCGTTTAATTTCCGGACTTTTCACACAAACATATCAACGCACTGTCATGGACCGCCATTAGTATCAAATCACGTCACTTAAAACAAAATCACTGATCACAGCGCGTTTACGCGTTCATAACTTTGTTTAGATTTATTATCGTTGTTTCTTATTAATTATTTTGAATAAATAAGTCACAGAAAAAAGCTCTTCGAGTGATAAAACTATAAAACAGCGACGAATTCAACCCCGTCACGCTTTCCTACTAGGTCGCGATTTCAACACTACTGCCAACTGCTTGATATAATAAATAAATACTAAACTTGCCAATAGTATAAAAAAAGGCGTTCGGATATTCGACAGATATTTAGTTAGTTAATGTTATTAAGATATCTATTTAAAGTATTATAGTAACATATATATGTTATTTTTATTAGATTAATAATAAAATGAACCAAAATGGGAGTATTAGTGATTTTCTCATCAAATTATTTATTTATATTGAATAGCATAATAATCTTTATATGACTATTGCATGTCGTGCATTCCACTCAAAACATTTCCACTCAAAACAAAATATTTGTACTATGAATAGAAGTATTTTTTCTGTCTGCATACATAAGTAGAATTCGTTAAAAATATATACATATAAAATAAATAAGTATGAGTTTTCTGGTTATCACAGTGGAGACGTTGCCTAGTTTAAGATAAAAATATATTTATTTATTATTATATTCAAAGTTGTTAAAGCTATCATTAATCAGAATCGCCTAGCTTTTATACGAGTTGCTCGATTTCCTAATTTTTTTGTCTTTTGCTTTTTGAGAGGAATTAATTAAGATTTTGCGAATGCGTAACTAGGTATGCCATATATTCTAATAATCATTTTGTATTTAACATAATATTTTGATATAATAGGGTTATACTAAAACATGTACTTTATATAAAATAACAAACTAAGTCTGTTTTAAGCGATATACTTGTCTATAACAGCAGAAATTTTTTACCCATGGTTGCGCTCGACGTCTATAAAACGGTAGATCTCCATTCCTTTAAACTACACCACACTGCAACGACGCGCTTGCACCATGCTACTTAGCCGCAGAATAACTGGCAATATATGGTAACTTACGTATTTACGGTGTGGTTTTTTTGTTCCATTAGCAAACACAACAAGTGTTTTAATTATAAAAAAACCGTAACTACCCCCTTTGATGGATTCTAGTAAACACACGTGTAGGCGATATTAATGACATCACATACGAAGTTATCAATGTCACCATAGATTTCGTATGAAATTGATGAAAAAATATTAAGAACATGGCTAATGCTTATTCTTTAGTGAATGTGGCCATAGTGGTTCAGAAGACTCTAGATAAGTACCATTAAAACAAAGTTGTGTTGGATGTTTTATTTACGGCTATACTTCCCTTATAAACATGTATACATAATGACTTATTCGAAACACATTTAATGGTTTTTAAAAATCCAAACTGTAGTAAGAGGAAACTTAAATAATAATATCTTGGGGGACATCACTAATATGTCAGAGCTGTCTTTAAAAGTAAAATTTTGGATACATTAACTTAACTGACGGTGGTGTCGATTTTGTTTTGTCTCCATCCCTTGTCTTGACAGAAACGAAAATCTTGTGTGAACTTCAAAATCTGCTGTTGATGAGTTTTATTATTTATATACAGCAATTATCTCTCGTGTTCGTATCTACAAAAAAAATTGAACATTTGTTCGTCCAAAGACTTTTCCGACAAAATTATTGTAAATAATTCACTAAATGATGTCCTAAATACAATTACAGTAAGTTAATGCTACCTTTATATAAAGTTGTGTGTTTTACGTTCATCAAATACGAAGTTCGATCTTAATTTATATCTAGTTCTATAACGAACTTAAAATGTTTAAATTACACCTTTTTTTTAAAATTTGTAGTCTAATGTTAGTTAAAGTATTCCGTCGGTGGAATTTGTTATCGGGTAATGCAAAAAAAGAAAAACAATTAATATTTTTCGGGATGTAAAAAGTTTTTTTTGGGAGTGGTAGAGTAGAGAACCTTACACAAATGACAATCCTAGTTAGGTATTGCTGTAAACTGTAACTGTATTTAACTTTTAACTGTAACAGTTATTATATTTATCACTGTATATAAGTTTCATATACAAAATAATTGATCTTGTATGTAACTGTAATAATCACACAAAACCACACTCAACTCAAGACAAATTTGAATCATATAATATGAAATGTTCAAATAAAAAGTTTTTGTTTTGATAAGAAACACTGCTTCGTTTAACAGTGTTTCTTCTTGTGAATATTTTGTCAGTGAAGACTTAGGTTAAAATATGAATAAAATAATGAATACTACTGACATACGACTGGGGAATTCAATTAGTGGATCTCAGAATACAAGTTTTAGAGATGTTCCTATAATATTACAGATGGTTACTATAAGAATAAATATCTCAGTGTTACTTTCATATTTTTTTACATTATCAAGCTATCTGGACCATCTGCAAGATTATTAACGCTGCATGATGTTTTTTTTTAATTCTATGTAAAGAACAGTCTGTTCAAAAATTTTTGAGAATGTCAGATATGGATACAGTAATACCCCGCTTTACGCGACCCCGTTATGCGCGGTCTCACTATAACGTAAAATTCAAATTCAAGTAGAAGAGAAAGTTCTTTAGGAGGAATATAAAATGCTCTTTCAAAAGTTTATTCAGGTTTGGACATATTGCAGAGTACAGACAATAATGATGACCATGTCTTGACTGTGTGTCAAATAATTAAAAACAGTGTTGGGTGTTATGAACATATTTTACAAGAACGTAAAAAAACGCTACCCAAAAGACAATAGATGTATTTTTCCATAAAAAATAATTAATAGTATGTATTGCATTAAGTGTTCTTAGAATTAAAGTGATTGATTAAAACGATTCGTATTTTTTTGTACATATAAAATTTTGATTATATTTAATCTTATACCTTGATATACGCGAATTTCAGTTAACGCGATTTTTGCGGAACGTATCCCTCGGGTAAAGCAGGGCATTACTGTACTTGTACCATAAGCATAGGCAAGAATAATAATATTTTTTTGCATGTTTTCCCAATAGTTCCATTGTTGATTTGAATATCACCAACTTCCATATTAAGAATATAAATTTGAGATGAGGTATATTATTATCTCTTATTCATTATGCTGATTTCATGAAAATCAGCTCCACATCAAGAAATTTTGTGGGTGCAGTAGTTTTAATGTCATTTTAGCACAGCAGGTTTGTTTGCAAATGATCTGAGAATTTTAAATTTGAAGTTTAGTATAATATACATTGCACTAAAGTTACTGGCCCCTAATTCCTATCATAAAAATATTGAAAAGGCAAACATATGGCAAAGTTAACAAGGACTCTTGAGTGAGTACTCTTAAGTTATATAAGTTTGTAATTAAAAAAAGTATGTGGCATTTAAAACATTAGATACATAACTGCTCAGCAGTGTAATAAGAGGCTATGTATGTTAATTTTGTGGATAATTAGTAAAGGTCAGTAAAATTATTCTGAAAGATTTGATGAAAGAGAGAATGATTGAAGATACTATACCTATAACATCTCCCATCAATGAAGAGCATTGTAAAATGCTTCAAAAAAGTGTTAAGAATATTTTTTGCTCTAAAACTTTTTATTATATTATTATTACAGATTGCATGTTATGATGGATGAACCGCCTTATGGCACACCTCCGCGCTCCTCTAGTCAAGAGAGCGCTAGTGTGGTTATACCTGAGTCTCCTGGCAGTCCCAACTTGCTAGAACCTGCCTCACCTGGCACCCCGCCACCAATTTGGCGTGAGCAAGAAAATTACAATGAGATCAATCCCCTCCACGAACCAGCGCCGGTTGAACCAGCAGCGAACGAAAATAGCAATGATTCTGCAGGGGCCGTCATCTACGAAGCAGATAGCGGGAGGACGACGAGCTCCTGGAGTTCAACCCACCAAATTGAGCAGCACGACGATAATTCAAACCCCATCCAACCACAGAGCTCCCAGTCCGATCTGGCTACAGTCAACTACAATAATGAGGAGTCCAACAGTTTGATGTCCCTACCTGATCCCGAGCTGCGGAAAGACGATGAGTTCGGCGAACCACCGGCTAAAGTGCGGAAATTGAGCTCGCCGAAAGCGAACGACGACATGGATGGAGAGACTTGCCCTATATGCTTGGAGTCGTGGGGCAACTCCGGGGAGCACAGGCTAGTTGCGCTGAAGTGTGGGCATCTGTTCGGCGCGCAATGCGTCGAGAGGTGGCTGAAGGCGCAGCCGCCCCGCGAGCGTTCGTGCCCGACCTGCAAGAGCAAGGCGACGCTGAGAGATGTGAGGTTCATTTACGCCAGGCGCCTGGTGGCGGCCGACTCTACGCAGATCACGGCGCTGCAAAAACAGGTTGAGGTACTTCAAACGGAGAAGAGCAGGGCCGAGCTGGAGCTCCAGAAGTGCAGGATAGCGCACCGAGCTTGCGTTTTGCAACTAGAAGTTTTGCGGAGCACCCTGATGAAGTCACAAGTCGCTAAAGAGCAGCCTGTAAGGAAAACCTGGAGGTTTGCCCTGGAGAAAAACCTAGAAGTCTGCAAGGACGGCGGCTGTCGCGTCCTGACCTACAACTGCCGAACGTACGAGTTGTACGTTACGCAGAAGAGCGTGAATTACTTATTTCCCGGTTACGGTATACGCAAAGTTAGCTGCGTAGACTACAAACTTGGACAGTTCCTGCACTTGCATCCAAAACCGATCCGCGACATAACGTACTCGCAACCCAGGGACCTGCTCTTAAGTGTCGGCTTGGACAGTACAGCCAGAATTGTTGAAAGAGGCATCCCCAGCGCCACGATTCAGTGCAAAATGCCCTTATGGTCTTGCTCCTGGGACTACCTTCGAAGCAACGAGTTTTACGTAGGTGGAGTCGGTGGCGTCATCCACCAATACGACGTGCGCAATCCGAACAACTACATTCAGAGGCTGACAGTGCCTGGGGACATGTCACCAGTAGTCTCGTTATGTTCCACGGAATTCGGCCTGCTTTCCTGCCAGCTGAACTCCTGTTGGCTGTGGGTCGCTAATATGAGGCAATGGGAGCCTAGAGCGTTGCCTGTCGAGGGGCCTTTCATGTCGCTCTGCTACGACAACGAATCTCATAGGGCCTTAGTGTCGTGCAGACCTGGTATAAACGGGTCAGAAAGATCAAGGCTGACTCTTTGCAAGCTGAAGGCGAGTGTGCCAAGCGGTGAAGTGTTGTTCGAAACGGAGCAGAGCTTCGCCGGCTCGGCCAGGTCAACATTAATGTCCAGAGCATCCTGGGTCAGGGCCCCTGGTGCCTCTTGGGTTGCAGCCCATTCAGAGAGTGAGTCAACACTGTACTTACATGGATTAGACGGAGCTAGGACTATGTCTTTGCCAGCTGCAGAGCCTGCTCTTGATGTGTGTTCAGTACAGTTAAATGGTGACACTGTAGTGGCTGCATTGTCAGCGTCTAGGTTAAGACTGTACAAAGCTGTAACTACCAGCTCATGATACCATCTGGACTATTAGTATGTGATGTCTGTGTGAAGGACATGTGACATTATTTGTTATTTTTATTTTACTCTGTGAGTGTCTATATAGGAAGTTTATGAAGCATTTTAAAACATCTCAAGGCATTATAGTTAAAAACTCTTTAGGAAATTAAAAATGAGTAATTTCTCACTTAAAGAGAACATAATTTTTTTTAATTGTTTGATAAATTCAAAGTAGCATATATAGGAAAGAATAAAAATAATGAAGTTTTCTGTTGCAATAGGATTATCCAATTGAACAATAGTTAGTTGTAATCTTGTTATGAAATCATTAAATGAATAGCCCAAGACAAAAAGTATTGTAAAAAAAATTTGTGCATTATAAAAATGAAGAAAAACCCCATGTGAGCCATCATTGTAGTTTCATGTTGACTTTTGATATTTTATGTATCATTATTAATTTTCACAAACTTTCTATATTTCAACTGACTAAGCTGAGTATCTGGGACATAAAGCCCATCTGCGATGGAACAGGTGCCAACTGTCCATAACTATTGTGATCTTAAGTTTATCTTGGGTGTTAATTGTTGAAAGTATTTAAGGTAACAAAAATTAAAAAGTTTGGTAATTATTGTAAACACTTACAAAAGACAACTTTTTTGGACAATACCGAAAGTCTGTCTTTAAATACAGCCAGGGGCATCTTTAATTTATACTTCATATCATATCTTGTTATAAATGACTGTAATTTGCTAATGTTTCCTTTAAAAAATTCAATTATCACGAATTTATCATAATATGATAAGGAAATACATGAATAGTTAATAGCATTAACAACAACTGCCATTCTAAGATATTGTGATGCATTTATTTTGTAAATAAATATAATTTAACATGTACATTTAATTTGTAATCATTTGTTTTTTTTTATTGTTATTGAGATTTGTGACGAAGGTATGCGAATTAAGTGTTGATGCAAATTTAATAATGTCCTTCATGAATATTGAGATTTTTTTAATTTGCTTATTTCTGGTATTATGAAAGTTATTTCCGTTACGCTATTTTGATTCCTTTCTAGGGCTTCAAAAATTTAAATATATATTAAAAGATCAGCCATGATGTAAAGTAATGATGGTTTTAGATTTGTCAACACTTCAATTTTCTTATCTTCGCAGTCCTCTGCGAGGGTTGCCCATTAAAATAGTTTTGTTACCATGTGATTTGTGATCTCCGAGTAATAAACGTGTATAAATTTTTCTGAACTTTTTTTGTTTTCATTTTAATATGAAAAATACATTTTTCAACTAATACTAATAATATCCATTAAAAACTGACGGCAGTGATGACTCTTGATCTGTTCTATCTTGTCATGTAATAAATGAAGTTAGATGATTTTGTAAATTTTTGTTAGATTCAATCAGTTCCCAGAAGTTGAAAATGTGGGGATTTTTAAAGTCCGCCGCAGCGGCGACGACCGGTGTCTTTTATAAGAACCTTATTCGTATATGTAATCTTATTAAACGGAATCCCCGACGCTAAATCTGGTGACCTGTCGGCCCTTTCCTCGATCGGGTCAAGAAGGCATTTGCCCGAGCGATGTTAAAACACAGACGAAAAACTGTTTTAAAAGACCTCCGATCGGAGTGGAGAAGGCTTTTCGCTTAACGCTCTATGATCAAAGTTCTTCAAGTCTTAAATTTGTTCTTGTATTGCATTTTCATAATATACACTGAAAAAAAAATCATTTATGTAAAATAATAATTACCAAATTTAATAAAATCTTTTTACGGGTTATTTTACTTTGTTTGCAAAAGAAACACTAAAACTGTGAGTACGAGACATACTCTTGATCGCTTAAACGGGACTTTATCTATATGGTGAATTTATCTCCCGCCATTTATTTTAATTTTGGTATAAGAGCATCAAAGAAGTCTTATTACTGAATTTACGGATTAATAAAATAAGCATTACGTTACTATTTTTAGATGTCATAGCACTTCGTACATGATTTTCCCCTTTTGATTCACCCATAATTGCAAAAGAAGGGATACGGCAGAAGCTGTGACGTTAGGTGTAACTCGTACTTAGCATACTAAAAGATTAATGAACTAACATGTCTCCTCTACTGAAACATATGTTTCCTCCCAATTAGGAGTTTTGTGATAATTAAATCATGCAATTTAGCTAAAGTGTGAAAGGAAAGTAATATTGATATTGCTACTGTCAAAGATGTTTCGGTCTGCTCGCATTTTGTACAATTACAATGAGTTTTGCTAGAACTGGCAACCATAAACTGCTTTGATGCAAATGTCAAACTTTGACAGTTAAGTTAATTAAGACAAAGATAATCTCAATCACTGGTAAACAGTGTATAGTTTTTATATTTACAGAAAGAACTTTTATTTAATATCTATTGAGTTAATTGAAACGTATTATTACACTTAAAGTTACGAGGGTAACTTATATTTATCGTCGTGTAAAGGTAATTACAGCATTTATAAGAAGATTGTTGAACATGTGTGCGGCGTACTGATGAGGTCATCGACATGCCATCATTTATTTTTACCGTATTGGGAATGAAAAGTTCTTTTTATTTTTTCGAGTTCTTTTTACCTTTCGTTACATATGATAATGATTTTCCTCTAAGGCCTTTACGTGGTAAACGTTTGGTGTCATTTCACTAAGCATTGGGATTTGTGCCGCATTTTTATTTTGGATTTTGTTTATCTCAAAACTTAGGTAATGAGAAAGGGAAAGTGAGGACGAAAGTTTGATTATGAAAAATTTTTTTAAGCAAAAAGGATGAAAATGTTTTAATGTTGCTCTTGCCTTTTGATGATCGTTTTATTTATATTGTTGCCTTGGTAATATATAGCTTCAGAGACTCAAAAGATTCATATATGGTATTAAAAATAAATGAGTTTATACTTTAATTATTTATTTAAGTTGTAAAATGATAAACAATTTATGAACAGTGTAATTTATTTTATGCTCTGTTTTAGCTCATAAATGGACTTTTTTTTATATGTGTAGTAATCATTTATGTGATCATTTATTTTGTTTGCAAAAGAGATACATATATTAAAGTAGTATTATGGCTATCTGCTAGTAAGCTATCAATTAAAGTGTACAATTTTTTTCAGTATTGATTGAACATAAGCATGGATCAAGTACTGCAGCATGTAGCGCAAACAGTGGAGAAACAGCTGGACAGTGAATTGGAAAGGTGATACTCTAACAATATTACATTCAAATCATGAACTGATGCTGTAAATGGTTTTTTTATGGTATGAGACAGTAAAACAAGCATTTGGCACAGCTGATGATAAAAAATCACTCCTGTCCCTGTACATTTGAACCATCATAGAATATGAAGATGACTTCTTCTTGACAGAGCGAGAAAAGTTTTTTCAGTTGCTACACAAATACTTCAGCTTGTCCTGGGAGTAACACGCTCATAAAAGAGTGAAAGTATTCATACATTTGCACAATGTGCACTAATTGAGGTAACTTCAATCACATTTGATGATGGTCATTACCTATTGTCATGTGAAAACTTGTCCGATTTTTTTTTATGGCAAACTAGCAACCCAGATGCACAAACACTTCGACTACACTTGAATTTTCTGTGACGTCGCGGCCCTTATACGGTTAAAGCCCATTCAGCAGAAACAAGAGTTGTTGTGTGGAGGCCATCTTAAAACTAGCCTATAAGCTGGAACACTGCAGTGTTTTTACATATTAGTTAATATTTTGATAGAATCACAGGTGGTTTCTTTATTAGTCTTACCATTATTAAATAAAAAAATGTTATTGTTCCAGGCTGGATGCGTTAGACAGTAATGACTTGGAGGCAATCCGGCAACAGCGCATCGCAGAAATGAAAAAACGCGCTAAATTGAAGCAGGAATGGCTTGCCAATGTATGTTTTTCTCTGTGATAATTTTAGTCATCTTAGTATAATTCCTGCCTTCTTTTCTTCCCTCTCTCACTCCCCTCCCTACCTCCGCCTCCAACTCTTCCCTTTTTTCCCCTTACGCTCCCGCTTTCCTCGTCTATCCCTCTCATTGCTCCTTCCTCCCTTTTTCATAAGTTCCCCTTTTTAAAGGCTGGCAACGCATTTGCAAGTTCCATGGGCGATGATGTTGTAAATGTCCATGGGCGGCGGTGATCACTTACCATCAGGTGAGCCGCTTACTCGTTTGTCAGCCTAGTCAATTGAATGTATATAATCTAAGAATAGCTTTTAGAAAGAGATGAGAATAGTCCATTTTAGTAGGAAGCCGAAGCAACAGACTGGTTGGACCACTTAAAACGAATAAGAATAGATAGGTTCTTATTCGTTTTAAGAGGTCCAATCAGTCTGTTGCTTCGGTTCTGTTGATGAAAGTCAAACCGAGAGCGCTGCTGCTGAACGGACCGGCTCGGCCGAATAAGTACCGCGACCTCAAGAAAATCGGCGTAAAGTGTTTTTTCTTGCGCGCTTCGTCCGGTGAATGGGGTGGCCGGCAGCACATACCCCTCCATCCCCTACCCTCTCTTCTTCTCACCTCTCCTCCCTGTTTTCCTATCACACCCTGTCCCCCCTCCTTCCTTTATCATCATCCTCCTCTCTCCCTTTTTCAAAAATTCCCTCCTTAAAGGCTGGCAAAGCATTTACAAATTTCCGTGGGCAGTGGTGACCACTTACCATCAGGTGAGCCGCTCGCTCGCTAAAGCTATAAGGATCAATCTGATAGTTATAATTATTTAAATGACCTCCAGGGTCACGGCGAGTACACGGAGATCGACGGTGAGAAGGACTTCTTTGGTGTGTGCAACAAAAGCGACAACGTCGTTTGCCACTTCTACCGGGCAGACACGCCCAGGTGCCGCATAGTGGACATGCACCTGAAGGCCCTGGCCAAGAAGCACGTCGAGACGAGATTCGTCAAACTAGACGTCGAGAGGGCCCCATTCTTGACAGGTGTGCTATGAAGCTTTTTTATGGAGTAGGCGGGCAAACTAGAAAGCGGCTCAACCGATGGAAAGCAATACCAAGTCGAGCGTTCAGCAAATGCGTAGCCGGCCTTTAAAACAGGAATTTTTGAAAGGGAATAGCAGGAGGGGAGGCTGGAAAAGAAAGTAGGAGGGTGGGGGTGGGAGGAACCTTAACCACCGGACAAAACGAAATGAATGGGCCGCCTCGAACCGGATATGTACCACGACCTCACAAACTCGGCGTGAAGTGGGAGTGTTCTTGCTTACACATTGCACTTGTAAAAATTCCTTCCCTTTAAGGTTGGCAACGCATTTGCATGTTCTGTAATGTTGCAAATGTCCATGAGTGGTGGTGTTTGCTTGCCATCAGGTGCGCCGCTTGCTCGTTTGTCACCGTTCTCCATAAAAACAATATTTATAGTATGTATATACAAAGATGATGACTTTGCAACTTGTGAAAACTCGATTTTTAATGAATCTATTCCGTTCTTCTCAACAGAACTGTATTCCAAGCCGGAAATAGATCGATTACGTAAAATTTTATAATCTAATAATGATGATTCGAAAGTTATTTGTTTCGTTTATCGATTGTAATAGGTTACCTCTTTCTCGTTGTTCATCCTAAAATCGCAAAAATGCAATTTTCCCTTTCATTTATAAAATAGATATTCCTTAGTGTAGTTTCGTCTTTAAAGAAATGAAAATTCATTTGAATTTCCTTCTAACGACGTCTTTTGTTCCAGGGCGTCTCAAGATTAGAGTGTTGCCGACCATAGCGCTGGTGAAAGAGAACAAAACCAAGGAATTCATAGTTGGCTTCACTGATCTCGGGAACTGCGATGACTTCACCACAGAGGTCCTTGAGTGGAGGATCGCCAGGTGGGAACAAATAATAACAATAATGTCCTCTGGACAGATTCCGGCCACGGTGGCCTATCCACAAAAGATTTGCCAACTGCGCGGGATATATTATAGTGCACGAGCATTTGCATACACTCGCACTCGCTCTTCCTTCACTCTCATAGCCCGATAGGAGATCAGGCGCAGAGGTGGTGACATTAAACCGACCTCTTTATAACGACTCCTCCAAGCCACCGCTAGATGGCGTCAACAAGAATTTAGGACCGGCTGTTAACATGCCCATCCGACGCATAAGATCATCTCTTTTTCTCTCCTCTCTTATCTCCAGGTAAGAGGAGGGGGAGGCAAGAAAAGGAAGGGGGAGGCTGTCATGGTACTTATCTGGTTTGAGCCGGTTTAATCTATGGAACAAAAATGTATAGATGTATTTTTTCTGTCAGGGCGGAAGTCATAGAGTATTCGGGCGATCTCACGGTGCCGCCGGCGGAGGCGCGCAAGCAACGCGTCCTGACGCTCCAAAGCAAGAAGACAATACGCGGGCGGCAAGACAGCGATTCTGATCTCGAGCTCAGCGAATGAGGATCAAAATCACATGCGTCCAGTTTTCGTTGCAAAGCTTTAATTATTCGCATGAGATAAATTCTAAAATATATATTACTAATTTGGTAACAATTTTCAAATATGGCAATATTGTTTACGAATGTAATATTTGAAAATGATGAATCTAATGTCAAAATAAGAAATGTTATGTTGAATTTGAAAGATGAATAAAAGTCGCAAGAGAGAAATGGTGAAGAATGTTGATGACTGTTTGTAACCTTTGCACATGCTACACTGAATTATTTTTATTAAAAAATCTAAACCAATATTTATTTTCATTGTGTAATGATCTGACTAACTGCTTACCAAAGATATATGTCGTACCCTCCTAGAGTTTACTTAGGCTTAGATGGGAGAATTGCAAGAGAAATAATCATACAGGACATGGTCAATATTTCCAGGCAAAAATTGGAACTTAAAAAATTACATTATATTTTTATAATGTACTTAGTGAGTGATGAGACAAGTAATTCAGAAGTATTTTGATGAACGAATTGTTTTTTGAGATTCTCTATAAATATTTTTGTTTTTATAAAATAAACTGACGAGGAATTTACAGTGGTAAAAGCACGCAGCACCTCCGTCTACCTTCCCCTCCCTTCCTTCCAAAAAATTCTCAACTTCATTGCTGTCCATGGGTATTCGCTATGGGAAGCACTTGCTCGTTTGTCGTTGACTCTACTCTCTTTACTTTATAAAAACAATTGTTGAATTCGTTTATTAATTATTAAATAAAGATTATATTTCTTATCTTTCCTCATTGTGAACAAAATTGTTAATTCCCTGAATTAAATATCTTTAATTTAGAGTACTAAAAAATAAAAAACCTTACAAACACGTATGATCCGTTATGTTAAAAAATTAAATGTTTTAAAACTTAAAACAGAAAAATTTTATGTTTATCACGAATTGTTACATTATTCAATAATATTTTCTCCTAAAGAGGTAAAGACATACATGTCAATAAAACACTAGTTTTTTAAGAAACTTTTGTGTTAAAAGAGAGGTGTTAGTGAATCCTTTGGCGTGTTTTTCGAATTTGAAATTGAAAGATATCGACAGATTGCGTAAAATTCTAAAATTTCGGTTAAATCTTGATCATAAACTTGTGTACAATTTCATAAGTTGGTTATTCATAAATTAAATTAGCTGTGGCACATAAGACAAAAATGATTAATATTTTGAATCATAGATAGAATCTCACTTTAAACTCTTCGGATTCCAATCTACAGATCTGATAAATACAACGATTGCTTTGTATAATTGCTCTGCTCCTTAAGGTCATGCCATGATTATATATAGTCTACAGTTTTCTTTGGTAAACAGGAAATAAAAATGCAAAACGTATAATATATTCAACGGCAGTTCTAAAGATTAGCGAGTGCTAATAAAGTGTTTCATTATAGCACCTATAAGCGCCTAGTTTGCTTTATAATTTCGCTAATGTCTAGTACATTCAAAAATATATTAATACAAATGGAACTTTTGTTTTACCTCATTTCTTTTAAGTTCCTTATGGTTTTATTTCTTTATTCTCATTAAATGGAATGGATAATTAGTTATTTTTCTATTCAATATGTTAATTTTATTCAGAACGTGCAGAAATAATTATGGCAAACTTTAAACAGCTGTAAGCGAGCTGTCACAATTTTACTTAAATTTACTATTTAATCTGTTCTCCATTCAGTTTGTTATTTACTCTATTCGGAGACAGCTGTTTACTATTTTTTCCGCAGTAAATTTGAACGTAAACAACAAATTAGTAATAACAATACTGCGCGTCTCCGAAAAAGTGTTAGTGAAACAATTGAAGATTGTTAAAGTGCATCTTTTAGTTAGAAATCAAAAGTTTTTGTATGTAATCAATTGGTGCAGTAATATATATCTTTCTGGATTCGTATGTAAGTATCACATAATTATTTTGTTTATTATGGGATCGTCTAAAAATAGATTGACACTACTACAGTGGGAGTATAGTGCCTAAGAGGGTTCGCTCAAGGTTGCGGCCTAGACTTTGGACCACATAGTTCAAACGCTATTGTGTAGATTTAAAAACAACATTGAAACAGATAAAAATGTTGAAAGTTAAGAAAGGACTAAAAATTCATTGTCATTTCTATTAAATTTATCCATTTTGAGCTCATTGTTATTCACTTTACGCTCTTATCAGGCAAACCTACTTATTATTTCTAGTTTAGCTACATTTTCTGCGTTTTAAATTATTATACAGAATTAGGTTATTCAACTTTACAATAATGTTTACTTTTGTTCTGCCGCCCTTTGAATTTCATTTAAATTATCCAATTAATTATAATTATAATAACAAAGTTTATAAAACTATATTTGTGTTAAATATGTATAAAATCTTTGTTATATTTTTGTAAAAAATTTATATAGATAAATTATTAACTATAAAAAAAATAAAGATATAAATATTTATATTAAAAAAAATATCTTAGTGAACAACAATGTAGGACAAATATAATAAATTGAAAAGTAAAGTTCATCACCCAGTTTTTTCACTCTTTGTAATATGTCTTTGTGTAATTTTGGCAGATATCCAATTTTTTTTACACTTATATGATGTTTTGCATCATTATTTTTTTACTGTTAATAAAATATAATGAAGTAGTTTTCTCTGTATAGACAAGTTATAAATTCATCATTAGATATTTATACCTGCCTAATAAAGGTCAAGAAACATTCAAAACTAAGAAATGTTTAAGAATTGTGTACTATATGTCTATTGTACGTAACTCTAAAAGAGATTTTAACATCATAAGGAGAAAAAATCCTTCACCGGCCTAAGTATACATATATATAATAAAATCCAGAAAATATCTTTGTTCCATTTGGCCCTTAAAAAATTAAAATATAAGCAATTTTATTCGTTATTATATTGCATTATTGTAACCATATTTTAAAAAAATCAACTGTTGGGTGCCTCCTCAGCAGAACTGCAATCCATGGCAGTGGTGGCTTTCTCATGGCTTAAAATGACAATTCATATTTGCTTTTAAAGTTGGAATAAATATACTATGATTTGATTTGATATACCTTAAATATTTAGTACTTTAAATCTGACAATGTTATTGCATTCTTTTGATAACACAAATGTTGCAATAATGTTGTAAGATTTAAAACACAAATTATAATTTAAGATTTAGTATTTATGAGTATACAATGAGTCCCGTACTTAATGGTAACATAACCATAAACATTTTTAGTACATTATACC
>DWHO01000374.1:0-21034 GCA_018247575.1 Eurytides lysithous rurik | reverse complement strand
GACTACCTGACCGTATCATAATCAGACTCCAATGTGCCGCCAATCGCCTCGGCGAATTGTTTCGCACTTGGAGAATTGACGTCAACCCGGAGAAGAGTGTGACGGATGGCTCAGAATTTTCTTTACGACCAACCTATTCCATGGAAAATGGAGGTCAAGTATCTTGGCGTCACTTTGAAAGCCAAAATGTCCTTTAAACAACACATTAAAGCTGTCAGGAATAAAGCCGCCTACGTTTGTGGCCGACTTTACTACCTGACAAACTCATCGAGCAAAATGTCCGTAAGACACAAGCTCCTCCTCTACAAAGCCTGCGTCCGACCTATAATGTCGTACGCTTGTCAATCATTCGCACATGTCAATTAGAGACACCTGAACAGCCTTCAGGTGGTACAAAATAAATTCATCCGCTCCGCAACCGGGGCGGTATGATACTAGCACAACGTCGACCTGCACAGTGATTGCAGACTACCGACGCTGCGTGAGCACTTTCATCGACTGCTAACCCGATTTTTCGAAAAATCCAAGCAACACCCAAATCCCCTGGTGGTAGCTGCGGCAAACTAACAACCAGATCCGAGCGCGCCCGTGCTGAGTCGTCGCCTGCGTAATGCCCTCCTCGACCCGGTCGAGAGGAGGACTGATGAAGATCAGGACCAACCGTCGATGGTCCCGTTTGCACTCCCTACTCCCATAATCAGTAAGGAACATGTTAATAATACCAAAAAGATAGGGAGAATTCGTCTTCGAGCACGGCGAAACACGTGTCACACCGCGTACACTAAATACACCCGGGTCCCGAGATGATTCTTACCGCCTCCCGTTCCGCTTAACATTCAACAGTGGACGACAATCAAGGTCCAGGTCCGCACACCCGACCCCGACTGACCGTTTAAGACATACAATTGCATTGATTTTTGTGCCATCCGGTATTAAGATCACATACATTGCCCGTTCATCACTTATAATAGTTAACTGTATTAACAGTAAACTTACGGTCGATCAATCTACAAGAAAATTAAAAAAAAAATCACGCTTTCTATAAACATATGTCGTCTCAGAAGTTCCAGAACAACAGGCGTGCATCGGAAGCCTATAAAGCTAAGAGCTACTTTGACGTATAAGTCGTTTAAGCCTCACAATTTGCGATACCATTCGACCCGCCTGTCGGTCTTTAATTTAATTGGCTTAATAAGTAAAAAGAATCACTATCTTGTTAATTAAAACAAATTTACGGATTCTACCGCCTTTTTAATTTTCTATTTTCCCGGCGTTTCGAATACGTTACAGGGTTCGCGACTACTGTACAAGCTGAGATATTAAAAGTCTTAATATTATAGTAAACCTAGGCTACCTTCAAAGTTTCAATAATTTATTATTGGTCCGATCGATGCAGTATGAAGTAACAGTATTTAATAGTGTAAAGTATTCGTGTAAATTCAAGAATTTACTATCATTATTTTTTTATATTTTAAAACGTGTTAATTTGATATAAATTCGATGACTTGTTTTATCGACTAATACCTCAAGAATCAATTAAGTCACCGTAGATAGCCATTCAACTTTTTTTTTATCGAAGTCGTATCTCTAGTCTCCAGTTAGATGACAGAAAAAAATTGTTTGATAAAGAGAAAAATTCTTAAGTCCAATAATAAGAACGCAAATTAGGCCAATAAGGGATAAGAGTTCATCATACGTTTAATGGCAATTTTTTACGCCTTTAACTAAGTATTTTATAATAATACTATAGACAACACAATCATTCGTGTATATGACTTGATACCTTAGGAATTTCAAATACGTAGCAATAGATAACAATGTCTTCAAAGTTTGATTGACGCGCGTAATGACTTTTGACCTGTCGCGTTCTGCATAAATGCGTATCGCACTTGTCACGAATGCGTCAATCAATTGCCAGATAAGAAGATTGGTTCGTGCTAAAGTAACCCTCATAAATCACTCTTTTGTTACTGTTATGTTTGCGGGAAACGTATCGATAACAGTTCGCCCCCAGTATCCACTTACACCGGCACATACAACTATTAACAAATTTCCATGAATAACAGGTAAACAAAAAGAAAAAAGTTCATTGTTAAAATTAGAGTTCACTAGAACATGTTATTTAAATATTATGAAATTACAATAAACATAGTATATGGTACTTACATCGAACTGAAATTTTGCACACGTGCGCGTATTGCCAAACAAGCAGTTTGAAATTTTCGAAAGTCACTATATTGTGGTTATTTAAAAAAAAACGATCATTTTACAATTTTTCTAAAAGGAAAACCGAGTTCGTCTCAACAGGACACGTATTGTACTCGGCAAGGGTGAAGAACCTGACGGGTCGAGCGATAACAGATACTGGCTGGTCGATGATTATAAATCAACGAAGTAAATGTGACAGCCTCTGACCTCTGTACACGATGCTCCTGCCCTATTCCAATGGTAGCCACAGATTATAAATAGAGCGAAACTCTCGTGGAACAATTAAAGCACGGCATGGATCCTGACGTTTCACAATTCAATGTTGCAATTGAGGTCAGTAGATCATCGCAATGGATGACTGGATAACGTCAGTCGAGAGTTGAATGATCATAAACGATATTTATGTACCAGCCAAACCGCATATACCGAATACCGATTTAGAGCGCATGTCGGACATTTTCCTTCTTCTCTGCGCCTGTTATACTCAAATTATATAAACGAGTCCTCATATTTATACAACCGTCGTGATCACGAAACAATGCATGGTATTCAAAAACAACGCGGATTTAAATCTAATTAATTGAGGCCGATTTTTTTTAATAAAAGAAGATGATGATAATGAAACGCTAGCCCACAACATCACACATTTAACGGTGGTAGGGCCACGCAGCTGCACCCACTGCTGTATGGGCCGGCTCGAACCGGATAAGTACCACGACCTCACAGAAATTCGGCGTAAAGTCCTCCTCCTACCTCCCTCTTTCAAAAATTCTCCCTCTTAAAGGCTGGCAACGCATTTGCTGCTTTACTGCAAATGTCCATGGGCGGCGGTGATCACTTTTCATCAGGTGAGCCGCTTGCTAGTTTGTCAGACTAATCCATAAAACAGTGAGTTATATAATTTTGAGCTGCAATTTATAACTACTTTGACACCATATCTGCGATGATTGTCACTTAGGAATATTATTTTTTAGACCGTAAGCGGAATTACCGTAGCATTACCAGTTATTCTACGCCCAAGCAAGATCGAGCTAATAAAAGGACAATATATTATCATCTGGGCACATATATATATATACCATCTCATATACCTGAGTGACGATCATCGCAGATATGGTATCCAAATAGTTTTAAACTGTAGGTGTACGTCATTCTCGTATCTTCTATTATTAAAAAAAAATCTCCCTCATTTATTTGTATATGTATATTTGTATGCATTCATCTTATTCATGTATGTATTTATACAGTTTTTTATGCCTTAATTGAATGGTAGATTGGCAGTTATCAGTAATTTTAAAAGATTTTTTGCACCTACCATCATTTTATCCCCAAGACCCGGGTTGACTGGGAGAGGATGCCTTAAGACCTTAATTCCGGCTTTTGTAATCGTTCTTTTAAGGTAATTACTGTAAGGAGTAAATAAAAAATAAATAAATAAGAAATTGATATAAATTATTCAGATTGCCTAGGGTGGTACCCTTTTTTACTACAAAGCAGTTGTATTATGTTACTACCAAGCAGTCATGTGTAAATATTACTGTTTCGGTTTGAAGGACAGTGTTGCTTATACACACACATGTCGAGCGCAGTTCAAAATATCAGATAGTACTGTGTTGTTGTGGACAAGTTTGGTACTTACCATCAAGCGTATGGCTTGTTTATTTCGCTACTTTATTTTGTAATAAAAAAAATGTTTATTTATACAAACATATAAACCATGGCGAGCAATATATTAAGCACCATATTAATTTGATACAAATAAAAATTAAATTATTGCTATCTGTAAAGATAGCTAACGATCGCCTACAAGTCAAAATTAACCAAAGGAGGTTTACTTCAAAGAGCATACCACTTTATTCATTAAATAAGATAATCGTCCGTAACTTGACAAATCACGTGTTGGACATTAATAGTAGAAACATTAGCAATGAACGCATTTGCTTATCTATTTTTTTTATACAAAATAAATAAAAACTGGTTAAGTGACAGATGAGCATGTCTCGCGCCGGATGGTAAGCAACACGTCTACCCTTAACAACCCGGTTCTATACAGATCCCAGCAACATAGCCCCTCAAACCGGAACACACGAATGCTTACACATAACTGTTTGGCGGCAGGCTAGCTAGCAATGCAAAGCGGTCCTACTACTCGAAAAATTTGTAGATTTCCGTAAATCTCTTTAAGGAAAATTCTAATTCTGCCAAATTCCTTCCTCCTCCGCGAGCGAAATAGACGGCAAAAGGGTGTGTTGTGTCTTTACGTATTAACATATAGATTTACCTATCCAACGCTCCACCCGCAGATGTTGTGTTCAGCAACATTATAATGGCAACATACGTATGTATCTCGTTAAATAAACAGACCCGTGGCCCAGTCCCGCACCACTGCTTCCTGCGATAGCGACACTGGCGACCCGTTGTCGCGATAAACGTCTGCGGCGGCTTCCGTCCTATCTCCAACTCTTGCTCATAGCGGACTGTTTGTAAAGTATATCTATTTTTTATGAGCGAGCCAGTATATCATTCCGCCACCGATTATTACATTTCGGAAATTGCACTATTGCCGGTTATTTTTTTATTTTCTGTCTTTAAAAAACACCTCGTTTTTTAGGAAATAATATTCCAGTTACATAGGTTTTTACAAATATGAAATGAGGGACGCAGAAAATCACCCAGTCTCGGAACATATTTTTGTGGATCACATCAATAATCATTTGTGGATATACCCTGTCCACATTACGGGTTATAGATGCGTTAACAACTACGCGTATTCTTTCGTCTTCCATTTGTTCTGTCCCTTTTAAAGGGTAAAGGATATTTGTGTTGGTCTTGTCGAGTGCGATTGATTAACCTTTGTTTCACGCCAGCGTACATTTTATGGGTCGGAAGGAAAATAACAAACAAATATTCCTCCCTATTCAGAACAGATTCCACTACATATGCGTAATATCGTATAGACATAAGTAACAGCTACTAATAACTAGTGAAACATTAATGTAGTAACGTAAACTTAAAAAGAGTTTCTTTCTTGCTATAAAGTCAAAATGAAATTTACCGACACCATTACAAAAATAAATACAAGCGCCAAGCGATAACACAAATTTATTAAGTCCTATCTCGAACCAGACATAAGCAAATGCCGATAAGTGATAATTCGAGTGATCTGATATAAAGGTCAATTGCCATGTTCCTGTATTGACTTTAATATAAATTATTATAATAAAATTTAAACTGCCCCACTACTATCAACATTTATTTGCTAGAATAATAGCCATATTTCATATTTGCGAAAACTTGTTTATTGTTTTAGTTTACTTTATAATATATATCATAGTTATATATATAATTATTTACCTTTTTATAATATATATTTATTATTTTGCCATGAATCCCGATATCAGGACTAAACTAAATTTAAATTCCTGTAAGAATACCTCATTAAAAGTATCCTCTTTAAATTATAAAAGAATTCTGAAAATCGATCCACGTTGCAAAGAATTTTCACTAAAATTCATAAAAAAGATGACAATAGAGATTTTAATATTGTTTTATAATGGAACTATTTTTCATCACGTTCAACTATTACATAAACTTGGAGAATCTTCAATAAAAATTATACGCAAAGCAGATGGAACCTCGTATACAGTATTCGTAAAAATACACAAAGACTAAGGAGAATAACATTTTAATGACGAATTAAAATTATGTCATCAAATGTAGAAACGTAATAGAAACTGTAATAGAAACGATTATCTAAATCTCTAGACAATGGACTTTTGAAGGTGATCAAAAGTAAATGAGACTACTGAGTTCACGATCGAACGGCTTTGCGTTAAAAATTTAAATAGATACTTTTTTCATTAGTATATTGAATGCAAAGAAAAAAAGAAAAAATAGACAATCTTTTTCTCTTTGTCAATTTTTTTTAGGGATAAGGTAATTAATTCAGCTTCAGCTTTAAACCTTTCATGAATATTGAAACCATCATCGAGTAGCATAAAATTTAGTAGCCTAGTTTTTACATAAAATTCATTAGTTTTAAAATAAATGTAACAGCCAATGACGTCATTTAGGAAAAAATACGTCGATAAAACCACCTCTAAGGGCTTGCATTCAAAGACGTAAATAATTTTTAACAAATAACGTTGAATTAGTCTAGAGTCGTATCTTTAGTCAAAATCACAAGTGAACAAATTTAACACCAGTTAAGAAACAGTTCCTTTCTTTACCTTTCAGTGAACTGTACGTAACTTGTTATCGCACATTTTTATCTCGGTCGATAGAAAACGGGGAACGTGTCGAACAAGTGATCTGTCATCCGTGTCACGCTTTGGCGCGACGCCGGTGTCACGGTCACGAGTTGCGTCACAGTGGTCACTCGAGAGTGTGCAGGACCTCGTCGCTCCACTGGCCCGACCACTGCGTGGTAGCGAACCCCTCAGTTTTTTAACTAACAGTAATTATATATCAAGACAGTAACTCAGCAGTGACTTTATGAGATGACTTTAACTTTGCCCCGACCATCGCGTGGTAGCCAACTTCCTCATTTTTTACCTAACAGTAAATATATATTGCAAAACGATATAGCTACCGTAAGTCGTTCATAGTCTGTATACAATAGAGGAAAACTATGTAAAACAACAAAAACACTAAATACAGAATTTATTATATATATGTATATAAATATGTGTATAATATATATTATGATAGAAGTGTGAATAAAATGCAACGAAGAGTACATTTTATATTTCTTAAAAGTTAACATTCACCTGGATGAATTTCTCTCACAGCGACCAGTTAGTAAGTCAGTCACCAGAGAACAACCAACTGTGCCGGAGTTATTATAGTCAACGAATTTATGCGCAAGCATAGAGACACTTTTCCTTTATACATAGTTTAATGGGAAAGATACGTGACGCGAGCGGGAAAAATCAGCCGTAGAAGCGGTGGCATTTAAACAAGCTCTTACCTCTTTTACATGACTAGATGATAGTTTGAAACCTGGATCATTTTAGTCGTCAAACTATAGAGTGATCAATCCATAGTGCCCTGATCCTTACTTGAACAATAAAAAGTTTTGTAAGTTTTAGTGCTATATAAAATAATCAGCTGTCGCTAGTCATTAGTTACAAATTATGGCGAAAGACGAATTATTACAAAATTTTCACAGGCATAAGTAATCGACTTAATTCGCCTGCGATGAATGCGATACCAGGGATATCGCATGAGAGTAAGCAAGTAAGTCACTCAGAAAAGGAACAGGAAGCCCTCTTTGATAAAACTACAAAGCATTTCATCTCTAGGGACGCTAATAGACGCAAGAGCCCTCCATATAGGGCACCGTGATGGGAGAAAACATCTAAATTTTTTTGACAAAAAGCCATGATGACTTACAAATAAAATTGTATTGGTAGAGAGAGAATTGGAAAAATACTTCGTCAACGATTACGTTAATCGAAACTTTTGTATATTATGTTGATACATTCAATAGATATTTTTATTACTCATAAATTTCTGCGCTCAGATATTTCCGAGTCGACGTCAGTGTTCACTCAGACAGAATGTTTATCTTCCATGAATCGTATATTGCATTTGTGTCCGGACTGATTTCAGTCAGTTTGCATTACAGTCGGGGTGACGGTTGGCGCTCGGACATGCGGCTTCAAGTCCCATTATTAAAATCCCTATGGACGCTGGTCCTATTATCCTTCCCTCACGGCAACGCACGCACTCGTGTGAGTGCGCCTGGCTGCGCTGTCCGCCGTCAAAGCATAAACCTGAAAAAAAATCAAAAATCAAAAGTCACGTTCAGGCCTCAAATTAAATTATGTATGCCCTCAACTTCATATACGAGCGTCCATTTTTAGCAACCTTTTGAATTTCGAATTTTCAATACAAGGTTATTGAAAATGCAAAGAAAATTAAATGACTAACTACAAAGAAAAATTGATTAAGTAATATACCGAAGCAAAATATGTGATTGTTTTCAGAAACAAATATTTATATTTGAATATAATACAATTATTAATATAATAGCATATGGCGATATGGGAATAACAAAAAAATATAATACTGCTAACACCATACCCGAATAGTGTTTGTACTGACGTAAGATCCGTTACTGATTGACAAAAATCCTAATAAAATTCTTAAATACCTACTTATATGGATTTAACGTCAGACTAAAACGCACATGCTTTTAGGCTTAAGTTATTAAAGTCACATTGAACCAGTGTTTATTTGTGGACTAATTGGCCCATACTATTTATTATAATTTTCTTGCTCGCATGCAACGGAATAACATCCAGTTGTTCCAACGACTTAAGTGTAGAGTCTTACGCAAAAAGAACATGGCTCGGCTGAGCCTGTTTCATATTTCTTAATAAGGTCTGCATTATTATGGCCGAGTTCAAATAAAAACTCTTTAACGCACACTAAACTAATTGACAGAATTTAGTGCCAACTAGTTAGTATACCGAACAATAACTGTATGGACCATAGAATCAGGACTACACGCCTTTTACAGTGTCAAAGTAAATGTGCATTAGAATTTCTATTTTTTTTAAAATTGAAACAATGTTTTTAAAAAAATCTCGAAATTCTATTTCCATAAAAAGTTATGTAACTATAAAAGTGGTATCATAGTACTTTCACAAGCAAAACACGGACTTTCTCCGCTAAATGTTGGTAGCCTAAAATCGATTTGTCACTCATTGCGAGGGGCGTTCTTGTTTGATGAGGCAACGGTAATTAATCGGTTTACGAACGACCGGTCGTCGACTTGCAATACTGCGCCTTCATTAACAAGTTCCCGTCGGGAATCGTCGAGGTTTGAGTTATGATTTTTTAGAGAATAATTCAATCGCACTGAAATTTATAATTTTAACAGACGTTTTTATTCAAAACTATATCTATTTTCAAACAAAATACGGCCCCTTTTTTAATAACTCTTACATTTGTATTATCAAGTATTTATATATGATTGTTTTTTTTATTTGTATTCATTATTATTAAGTACCTACTACATAAACCTTTTCATTTCAAACATGCTTGTTTTTTCTTGTTATATAAATAATAAAATAAATGATCAATTTATTTTGGATATAAATCTAAATTAAATTTATCATTCACTCTATAAATAAATATTTGTGCCTTAACTACAGTCGATGCCCACCGACAGTCGTAAATTCACCCCAAAGACTTCTTATCCCCTTTTACCGTCACAAACACTGTCCAGGGATCGCTAGAGTAAATATTTGATACTTCAGCTCCTTAAGTACAGTCCCGTCTTGTGACATGCATTTGAGTTAATTTTTAAGCGCGTTCTCGTACCGACTACCGTGTGTGTAATGGTGTGTTTTTGACGTTGTCAATGCCTACTTTCACTCATCCCGTGACGTTCCGAAACCTAGATATCTTCCTGTTCATATTTACGCTTTCTTAAAAATTAAGATTAAAATACAACGAAATTTCTTGTTTATTTATCTAACTTAAATAAAAATTACATATGAAATCATGGCGAATTTTTTAGATATGTAATGGGATGGGTTCATATGTAATTTCTATTTAGGTGCAGCTGTAGCAATTGAAACATTAGCCAGTATAATAACGCCAAAAAAATTCCACTACTAAGCGTTTAAACCATGTCCAAAAGTTTAAAAAATATTTCCTTAATGTATCCATTTATAAACGTGAATGAACAAAATCGCAATGACTTACAACGTAGGGGTATAAAATTAAAAAAGGGCCTATGCGAATAATTCGTATAGTAAACACTCACTGGTTGCGGATCGTACAGAGAACATGCTCGAACGAGTAACACGCAACCGTGAAAAGGATTACACGCTTAAAACTTTGTAGCTTTCACTTTTTCCTCATTCTCCTTTGTGGCAGTTGAAACCTAAAAAATCAATGAGACAAGAATTTCTGCGAACTTAGTCCAAGCTTAACAATGTTGAATATATTAATGGCGTAAAGTCGAATTCAACATGAAATTCACGAATCCTGTAAACCCCACGTACATCTTTACAATAAATTCAAAGTCAATGGGTAAAGTAATTGTATTTGATCCTATTAAATAGCACTCAAGCCAGCCCCAAATATAGCAATACATAAAAATAATTTATCTATTAAGTTTATTTGTAAATTAAAAGGCGAGTCAGGCTCAAGTGCAACCAAGCCTTACGATGACCAAAATATGGTATATTTATACATAAGCCAGTCTAAGCCCTCGCTCTAGCCTCTTGAATTCCGTGGCTCATAAGAACGATAGAATGAATGATATTCAATTTAAACAAGCCAGACTAGAGCTGAGACCCAGGACAGCTGTGCATTCGAAGGGCGAGCGTGGCGTAGGTAGACGCCGCTGCGACAGCAATTATCGCGGACGTGTCGACGACTCCGAGCAGAACGTTCACCCCGGGGGTCGCACAATACGCATGTGTCGGGATCGCAGATCAGCTATCGGGAACGTTGCATGGAAATGCTCCTAAAGCGATGACAACAGTTAGTGAGTGATCCACACTTCTCAAGCCTGACGGCGCTCGATTCAATTACGGACGCGTAATATGGAAATCGTAATGGTTGATTATTTAGGTTTAATGTTGCAACGTGCGAGGCGCAGGGGCGAGGCGCGGCCGTTCGTGCAAGTCGACGGCTCACGGTCGTCCGCCACCCACTCGCCGCTTAAGCCCATATAAAGTATACAGCTTGAATGTATAATATTCATATTTTTATATGTCATACACGGTGAGGCAATCGGCTAATTGGCAAACAATCACGCTCTCGCGCCCGAATCACTTTAAGCGTGTGTCTTAACGAAACCATGATATAAATCTCTTTACGCCAAGCGCCCGTCTCACGACGTCCAGCAACACGTGGGCGACCTAGAACTTTATGACACCAATAACGACGCAATACGCGCCGTATAAATAAACTATGTTGCCTGAATTTAAAAATATTTAACGCATTACGATTGAAATGTTCATGTTCTTCGTTTGAAAATCAGACACGTGTCGTAGACATTCTGTAATATCATTGGTCGTGCATGCGAGCTAAGCACTTAGATGAGGGTTCTATGATTACAGCAAACATTGGCCAATGATCGTGTATGATACGTGATGTGCTCAGTCCTCTAGCTCATTAGAAGGTTGATTGTTCAAACAACAATGCGTCATTACATTTCCCAGCGCCGGCGAATTCCCGCGATCTCCGTAGGAACGCCATACAAGTAATAACTACGCGCCACTAGTATTAGTGAAAGCTGCCTGATATCTAGACACAAAATGGTGACTACCACACTAGAAGTAATCATCTAGTGAAAGACAACGTTATAGAAGTCGAAAGAACTAAGAATGGCAGACTCTCTTATCACAGTTTGAAGATTGCGAAACATTAAACTTTTGTGAATGACAATTTTAAAAAGTATATTTTTATTAGTTGTTCCTTTATAAATCCGTATATTATAGGTAAAAGCTAAAGACCTACTGATTTAGGTAAACGGCATTGTTATTTTTTGTATATATATGGTTTAAAGTATTTATCCATATAAGCACCCAAGTTGTTGAAATCCGTATTCGAAAGCAATAATATCCCTGTCAGAAGTTGAATGTATTATGATAGAATACACATGTCAAGGTATAAAATGTTTGCAGTTAAGTAAGAAAACATTTTACAGCCTATGAAAATCGTTTTTATCACGGAATCCACTACCATTTCACCACGTGGTAATACAATCGTTGGTCGTAAATAAGGGCAAACTTAGTGGAAGGATGTTCACTCTTGCCTTGACGACACCTACACTAACTTGCATGTTCTGAACTAATTATCAATCTGTTTGTCTAAATAACAGCATTTAAAACAAAGTGTTTTTAAATAAATGTTTTATTGTCAAAATCATATATATCATGTCTGTATATTCATCGCTACATCTGTTCACAAAATTGAAATACCAAATTTGATATTAAAACTTTGATATTATCGCACGCTTATTAAAGTTTAATTTTATACAAAAAAAGAAAACGGTTTATGAAAACCCATATCATTTCTATTTAAGCATTAAAATCTAATTTAAGATAAGAAAATATCAATTTGACGAATGCGGCCAAGGAGGATTTATCTAAACACAAAACGTACCGTAATAAATTCGTTAATTAATCATTGTTTGAAACTGGAAATGGGAGGCGTTAAATCGAAACACTGACGATAGGTTTATAATTCTACTTAAAATTAAAAGAAAATCTATTCAAAATCGAAGTAAGCACGGAGAGAGATATAGTGTGACAATGGATTAACGATGCACTGTAAACTCAAATAATAAAGTTTCCACACTTGGTAACTGCCGAACATTCAAATTCATGAAAGTGAAATATAGTTAGCGCTTAACACACGGCGACTATTTTAAAGGGCTTTTATGTGGCATAAAACATAAACAGATATGTTACCGAAATAAATTGCGTCGCGGGTTGTTCGGGCAAGGGCGGCAGGGGAGGGAGATTGAAGCGGGGGATAGGACAGAGGGGGGCGGGAGGACGCAAATAGCCACGTGACCCGGCCATTGACTCGGTTTATCCTAATCCGTCCTACTACTCCAGTTCAGCCCATGAGATGTGGCCGAAGCTGAACTGATCCCGCTCGCCTCACTTGTTATTGACGACCGCGGCACATTTGGTCTTTCGCATGACCTAATACTGCAGCTGTGGTAAACGAAACAACTATGTATTTACTCATATTCTGTCACTAAACCGTACGAAAATTATATAATATACCCACATTAACATATTGAGAAAACGTAATCCTCCCTAAAATTCAGATCATGATCACTCAAATAAAAATATATCCTATTCGTCTTATATTAGGTAAAATAAGCTATTATTTAATACAGAATTGAACCAAAAAAGGCTAACTTTAAAAATATACTACGGCAAGGCTTAGTAACTTGGAGCTCGTGCTGTATCAATTACATAATACGCGAGCAAGTCAAATTCGATTTCCGGCACCGATAAAATTGTTAAATGCAATTTTAGACGCTAATTTATCGCATCCTCGACGCTTAAGAGGACCAGCGTTAGAAACCTCAATGTCCAAGAAATTAACTGAATACGTTTCAATACACGTGACATTTGCTAATCCATACAGGAGCCGCGTTACGAAACATGAAATACGATCTCATATAATTTTAGAAGGTCTGAAATAAAACAAAATATAACGTGAGCCGCGTATTCGAGGTATAAATCTTGAACAATAAGTTATAAATGATACTTCTTATTAATAACATGAAATAAAACGACAATGTCGTTTGCGAAGAACAAAACACTAACTATTGAACGGTTGGATTTCTATGCAGCCAGAACCAGATGTGGAAACATGGCCCCCCGCCGCTTTTGCGCAAAGTAAATAATTACACCCCGACCGTCTAGGCATATATACTGGCCTATCTAATAGAATTTTTAAACGAACAATGCTCAACTTACTTACATAAGAGCTACATTGTTCGTGTTCAAATGACAGTAAAATCTTATGGTGTGTGATATATATATTATATTCCGTTGATCTGTCTACGATCCTCTGCTTTATCAAGGTTCAGAATGTTAAGGATCCTTTTTAATACGATGAAATGGGCTAAAGAAGAAAAAACTTACAAACTCGAGATATTTTTAACATTTCCTTCAGGCGCAATCGACCGGACACTAAACAAGGCATTTGTCTTGTCACGTCATTAAGGAAACATCATCAGTGTTACTTAATGGAGTAAACAATAAGCGGAAACTTTTTTCTTGAAATCCATTTACGCCGGCAGTAACAATGCTAAAGCGCTATCAAATTTTCATAATATTATTGTAAATATATAAAATGTAACAACGCGAAATGTAACAACGTCAGTGAAAGTTCGATATTTCTTTTTATCGATTTTAGTTTACTAGTTAGAATTCAAAACGGAATAAAGGCGAAGTGAATTTTTATCATCTTCAATGATAAGATAGTTGCGAATTTTGGACAGCACATTGATTAAAGCTTCAAATATTTGATCATATTAATCTTGTATACTTTAAAAGACCCGTGCTAATAATTTTATGCCATCCGAAATTGTCTGCGCAACTTGTATTCATAATTTCACACCGCGCCATCGCTGCGTAATGTTAACAACGCCCACGGGCTCTCATTTTACAATGGCTCGGATCGAGAACCAAAGCTGACCTAACCATATCATAAATAACTAAAGGACGGTTTTTGAAGGCACCAGTTGCGTTTTTTTTTTCAAATGAAGCAATGCGATGCTGATTAAATCTTCAGTGGAGAAGACTTTTAGCAGCTTGTCTGTTATACAAAATTTAAGGGCCTTGCTGAGACAGTACGAGATGTACGCTTATTCATTTCACTGAGCCAGTTTAGTAAATGAGATCAAAATTAAGGCTAGGCTTAAAAGTAGATAATTAAAAACTCATGTGCGGAGAATGTCTTTGGGCGATGGTTATCACCTAACATCCAAAAACAATCGCCTCTCAAAGAAAAAGTACCACTTCGAGTAGAAAAATCATGGAATCGTTTAATATAGAGAGTTAGTCTTCCAAAGAGAGTATATACATTTAAAATCCGATAGACCCCAACAATATCTTCGTAGCCTTTAATTGAGAGAAAAATCTTTTTATATATGGTGCGGTTCAGATTCGTAATTATTATTTCAATCATTCAGCATCTTTACTCTGTAGCTATACCGTCGCCAAGTCTGTCCTTTTGTCAGACGCACACTTTCAACTGGGGGTTTCACACGCTTTGTTCAAAAACAATCAACCTCAACGTTCTTTTTGTTTTCATTCAGACGACCTCTGTTGATAATAAACAATATCCCGACTCTAACGAAAGAACTCATGCAACGTGAGATTTTTGACTCAGCGGTTTTGCAACTATAAATATAATTATTAAAATTCTTTTTTATTTCCCTTACCGCCCATATGTCCTAAGATTTTAATCGCCAACGCGCTTTGTCAACAATTACACAATTTTTAATAATCACGACATTTTATTTAATTAAGAAACTGAAATATGTTTACAAATATGGCCTGTAACGTCAGGGTTTAAACTTTTGATCTATAAAAAAAATGCAACTTATCAAATTTAACGATGGTTTTGTTCTTGTATGTACAATTGTAAGTGATTAACACGTTGACTAAATTACTTAAATGGTATTAGTTATACGTTTACGTCAATGCGGCTATAATGCCGAAAATATCCGTCACGCGAGTTCTAGGTCGCTTAAAAAGCATGCCAATCGATTAACATTAGGTTTGCGAGGGTGACGGTTTACGTGGACTGACCTTCATTAACGAAATTAATAAAAAACCGCAGCGTAGCTGACGACACAATGGTTATAGCTGACACAGTGAATTATCCGTTGTCCTTCCGATTTTATGATTGGGTATAAACTTTTTCACTTACTATATGATATTAACATTTAAATAAAGAGGCCGCCCATTGCTTCATTTTGCGAAAACGTTACGCAATACGTTTTGGACAGTGCATATGACATTTACTGTTGGGAGCGAATCGTGCGCAGCCTCCGACCTGGGCCCCGAATTGATACCAGGCCTTCGTTCCAGTGAAGTGGGTCGTCCGTTTCGCTCAAACGCCTATGTAACACTTTATTTGTACACGTGTGAAATTCAGTAAAAAACAAAACACGTTTTGGCAGCAAGCCCTCTCTGAGACACCGTGGAAAACTATCAGAAGCAGGTCCTGTCTTGTGACAAATTGATCCGCTTACGTCACGCCATAAAAATATGTTAATGTGTTTAGCATTTAAATTACTGAGTGCTGCCAGCTCTACAAGCGATATTATATTATATTAAATATTTAATTTATTTAGATTTTTTAATTTTCGATATCATTTATGTTTATTTATTTTGTTATAAGATAATGAGGAAAAACTCTCACATATTTTTATCGATATAATTATCGGTTAGCGTATAATAAATAATAATAATTAAAATAGATATAAAGGGTAAATCAAACTCAAACATTAGATTAAGAACAATCTACAAAAGTAGACATGTACCGTCTTAAATAGTGTCCGTGGCACAAAACGAAATTTAGATAAGTATATGGTGTAAAGGCGTCTACAGACGAACAGCTGAGCATGACTGGCTATCATCGCACAGAGTGTGTTATGAAAACCAAGACCGGTTTCGAAAATACATCAATTGAAAGCACTCGTCACCGCACATGTTTAATATTATTGTGTAGAACTACGTTGATGTCTCACTTGCAACATCCCCAGACGCCATAATATTACCAAGTTATCAGTCTGTGTCTTACGCACAGCTCATGCAAATGGGACGACTCACAGTCAAAGGGCACAGTATGGCATGGTTTTATTAACAACGGATTCACAAAAAAGATGAAAGTGGACGTGCCTTCGTTTCTTCATTTCCGACGTTTTAAATAAGGCTAACAAGGCTAAATTACCGTTAACTGGTTTTTTATCTATCCGGAAATTTGCATAATAAGATATATAGTACTGGTCACGTGAGTTATGCAATCCATCTGATTTACGATCGCAGTGATTTCGGCTTAACGATCGATGTTTCATTATGTTGTAATATTCAATTGTGTCAATGACATCACGATTGACGTTTCTTATTTTTGCCGTTAGTGTCTCTGCAGGTTGTTTGTAAAGGAGTTCAGTTAGGGGTACCAGGAGATCATGGCACTCGAATAGTAAGCTTAATTCTCCTTTGGGTATCACCTGCTCGCGCTGTCAAGTCGCGTAAAAATCGAATTACCGTTAGACATGTGTCATCACGGCCTCGTTACTGCCGCCAGTGCGCCGGCCTACCAAACTCGTTTCTTCACTTGCCCTCCTCAACTATATTTCAATTCGGCGAATTTGTAACTCGAAAGAGTTAATTACGTGACTTTAATAACAATAAGTCAGATTTTAATGCTCGGTTCTCAAAACAATATCACAACTACTACGCAACGCGCATGCAATAAATCCTCTAATGTCGTAAAAGTCCTGACATGGTTCAATAGTCCAAAGAGATACGAAACTTTTTAACTTTCTTTCTCCGTCACAAAATAATGAACTATTTAGCGTATTTTCTAAGCCACTACCTTAGAAACTAGGCTAAATAGTTCTTCGTTGTCGCAAGTCGTGGGTTAAATTCCCACCCGGGATAAATATTTGTATAAACTACAGGTAATTGTTCTGGATCTGGGCGTTTGTCCGTGTGAAATTTATGAACAGTTAAACGCCCTTAAAAAAAATAAGTTGGATGAACGAAAAAGTACCGGGGCCACGGAAAAAAAGGTTGGCAAAGATCGATCGGCAATCGGCTTTAGTTACGGTTGAACCTCGTAATAATAGTTAAAGTTCAAATAGACAGATAAGAAAACATTTTTCAAAATATTTTCAATGAAATAAATTTTATTCAAAGCCATTAGTCAATTCATTTACTAAGTTTATCGTAAATATTTTAAAATTTTCAAATAAAAACGGTTTCTTTAACTAAAATGTTTTAAAATACTTAATAAAATACAGTGTTGCTTTTAATGATGCGCAGATCTGGCATCGAATAAGCTTCACATTTAGAATCATCTCCAACGATAGATAGCACGTAACACTGAAATATAGTTTCGTGACAGATATTGTGCGCATCTGTCTTCAGACAGTCAAACATAAAGCAGATACAGCTGTGACGGTTACTGCCAACTTATTGCAGCGCTATTTATTGTCTAGGCGTATATGAAATACGATAGCACGATACTCGTTTTGAAAACTTAACAAAACAAAAGAATATTGATTTTATATTTGAAAGAAATTAAATAAAAAAGTGTTATTCTATTTGGCAATTTTCTGCATACATTTAGCGATGCCTAATTTATTTAGCGTGTTAAAAGTTTTACGTATTAGTCTGGCAATTTATAAGTTTTCTTTGGTTTAAGAAATGGGCATCTGATCATAATTTATTTATATTTTAGATTAGTCATGACAATACAGAATCACAAAGTATTTTAATTACACAAGTCAATATTCTGCACAGCGCTGGCTACATATACTTCATAAGTTATATTCCAAGAATATAAATATCTATGTCCAGTTCCAGGGTCGGATTTGAAGGAAAAAAGGGCTTAGGCTATTTCACTTACTAGACCTTTCCACTTTTCATTTTTAGGATTACAAAATTCCATGAAAGATAATAAGATACATCCTGCTGCTGCTGAATAGGGTGGTTGAGACCGGGTAAATACCACGACCACACAGAAAATCAGCGTTAGGTGAAAGCATTTGTACTTCTGCGTTTCGTCCGGTGAGTGTGGTGGCCGGTGGCCCACTCTTCCCTCCCACTCTCCCTTATCCTCCCAATTCCCATCTTCAAACGACGCATTTACGACTTCTTTTAAGTTGCGAATGCCCTTGGGCTGCGGTGATCGCTTTCAAAACACATCGTCGTTAGTCTTTTAAATGTTTTCACCGTTTGACCATAACGTGGTATTGTTTTTAGAATGGGCAGGGTTATACAAGACAATATCAGTGAAATACCTCACAAAGAAGTGCATAGAAGTCAGTGTAGACGTATATAGATTTACTACTGTACTAACTCTTATTACGCTGAAAAATATTTGATATGTAAAAAGATAAATACACGTAACCCTATCAAAACTTCTCGACGACGAAACTTAATATTATTTCTAGAATATTTCGGTAGTAATCGTTATCAATATTTTCCTAGCGATAAACTACGTATCTGCTCGGCTGGCTCCTTATCAACACCAAGTGAGAATATGGAAACAAGAACGGATTCCATACATATAAGTATCAAGTTGATACTTGAATTGATTGAAAAATGAACATTAAAAATTTCGTTTCTATATTTCTACACATATGTTATTGTTTATTCATTTATCTGTTCACCTTATAGGTTTGCATATAAGCCCAATACCTCGCTCTTAGTGTATTTTTGTAATTTTCTATCTTTTATACTATACAAGTATTAGTTACAATATCGTTTATTTCGAAATAGTACTTTTGATACCTAAAAACCTCAAAATTGGCACTAACTGCAAAGCCTAAGGTCGTGGTCGGTTCGATACCACCCAGGACAAAATATTAGTGCAATGAGCATAAGCATTTGTTCTATGTCTGGATGTTAACTAACTACATAAGTGTGCATTCAAAAGTAAAAATATCAGTCGTCTGATTACCAAAGTGCGACTATATGCTCTGCATAGTTTGGATTCAAGCGACCGCGACATATTAAATTATCACAATGAGTTTAGTAGTTCTTGAGGTATCTATTTTTAGGAAGTAAAAAATAACGAACCTGCGCTTGATGGTAAAAGGGACTTTTGGTCGTAAAACCACACAGCGCCAGACGCGACACATTAGTTTAAACTACACAAGTTCAAAACTGCTTGACCCTGCCTGCACTGGTCACCCAGAATCTAAGTGGTCTATCACCACGCCCAGTAATAGTGCTGTCAATATTGACCTTCAAACTGCAATACAGTAATGCTTACGCGTCACTGTTTGATGATATAATAATTGCCAATGCAGTGGTACCATTTCAGATGAACTCTACAGAAGAGTCCCACTACATACAAACTATCTCAGTTAAAAACGGCAGAAAAACTCTGCTGCCTCTGCTGAATTAGCTAATTTTATATATTTTAAAGTCACTTAATTCGAAAATATGAAAGTGGAATGTTATTCATAAACATTTCTTAATAGTGATCGTATGACACAGTTAATGTTCTTGTCAAATAGTTAACAATGCCTTTGTCTTAGTTCGTTGTTCAACTGCCCGCGGGGCATAGTATAATTTTTTTTGTTTGGCAGGGCAACAATAACTCATACTGCCCAAATAGATCAGGAAAGGAATCATCAGCTAGGGCCAAAGCTTTACAGAAGATCGTCGTAAAATAACTACTTTCACATTTATGAGGAAAGTTTATAAAGTTAAAAATCAAGGCGGAATTATTTAGGCTTCTTCAAGCACTTATGAACGTCTAAAATACTGCACTGGCTCACAAATTTGGAACCGACAAGAATTTGACCGCAAAGATTTTGGTCGGTATTCTTATTGGTGTATTACAAATCCTGCCCTATATGCATTCTTTAACAATGTAATAAGCGTTTTTCTTAGAATGCATCAAATGAATCCAAAAAAGAATGCAGTTTAACAACATTTCAGATTTATCCGAGCTATATTTTAGTGATTGGCACGACGCCTTCAACGCCCTAGTGACACATTTATGTACACACCATCACGGTGAACCTTTTGCTTAGTTACTATTATTTACTAATAAAAATGTATTGAAATGAAACGTTGTGACATAAATTCGAAATCATGTTATTTGTTATGTAAGATCGCAATAATCCCAATTAATTATAGTTTAAAGACGACTAAATCTTCGCAGGAAAACTATCTAATCGCGTCGGCCGTATCTATTTGTGCCAAGGTTACATTTGCGAAAACATCTTCCGTGATATTTTTCGTCGAGAATGCAATGAATTCCGAATATTCTAGTCACGTATTTCTACAAAGTTACGCCTGTTGCCATATTAGCGAGTGCACAAATGAACGGCCGGTTGATGATTCAACACTTATGACTACAGCGTACGGATTCAAAATCTGAATAATTACAATGTGCTCTACTTTACACTAACGAAGTTTAAGAATGAAATCATAAACTCGTCATATCGAGAAAATATCAAAAATTTCTCTTCATGATATTTTTTTTCATTTTGTCGATTTTTTTTATGGATTTGGCTGACAAACGAGCAAGCGGCTCACCTGATGGTAAGTGATCACCACCGCCCATGGACATT
>DWHO01000373.1:0-21049 GCA_018247575.1 Eurytides lysithous rurik | reverse complement strand
AACTTCCACCTTTTTGTTGTCGGTTAAAAATCAAATCGATTTTTCTAACGTAACAAATACCCGACAAAAACAATTTCACTTTTTTTAAGGTATTTTTTAAATATTGACGTATAATCTTTTTTTCGATTTAATTGCTTGTCGTGTATAATTAATGTCCAGAAAGTAAGGATTTACTTTTACTCGAATTGTTTATTGAAATGTTTTTCACATTATCAAAGTCCAAAATGTTTTCACTGTGTATAAACTGAATTGTCTGGCTTAACTAATTAAATATGTCGAGTTTGTTCCTTACAACAAAGAAATTACGTTAGCGAAACTTAGCCGGCGGCGATACGCACATTTCTCTGCTTCATTTAAGAGAGTACAGGGTCGGATTACAAAAATTTTCTTATTAAAGTGTGCAACTGAAATACTTTGTTATTATTATGGTTATATTTTTCATCAACAAAGGGCAGACCGTCCACGCTCTGGCCTTTACCAAATAATATACATATAAATACGAAGATGGGATGGGGTATACTTCTTTGTATTGATAGCTATGTGTTTTTGCATGTGTGTAAATCACATGCATGTGTAAAAAACGTTAGACCCAATAAGTAATAAAAACATCAAATGCATATCTCTATATTGGGTTATTAATACCAACAAAGGAAGAAACTGGATTGTTTGTCCGGTACAAAGCATTAATTTGAAAGATCTGGTGGAACTATTAAGGAAAGGAGTGTTCATGTTATTTTCTTTATAAGAGGTAGAAAAGTTGTTTATTTGAATGAAATTAAAGCCCAACATGGCCGCTTACTAAGCCAGGGATGTTACAGGCGTATTACTGAAAAGTATGCCGCCGACACCTTAGCACCTTGCAGGACAAAATGCTACTTAAACAACTACGTTTTTTTTTACGGAGTAGGCTGACAAACGAGCAAGTGGCTCACCTGATAGTAAGCGATCACCACCGCCCATGGACATTTACAATATTATACATTTTGCAAATGCATTGCCAACCTTTAAAGAAGGGGGTGGAATTTTTTAAAGAAGGAAGGAAGATGAGTGATGGGGAGGGAGAAGGAGGGAAGAGAAGAGAGGGAGTGGAGGCAGAGGTAGAGAGGGAATTGAGGGAGGGAGGGGAGGGGAATGGGCCACCGGCCACCTCACTCACCGGACAAAACGCGTAAGCACAAACACTTCCACTTTACGCCGATTTTCTGTGAGGTCGTGGTACTGACCCGGTTCGAGCCGGCCCATTTGGTAGCGGGGACAGCTGCGTGGCTCTACCACCGCTATCGTCCATCTTACATAAAGGTTGGGTACTTCCTCGGACGAGTTAAAACTTCTTAAATAGGTTAGTTATATTGTATAGTGACGCTCTAATTTCTCAATTTAATAACTTGTTCTACCTATTTTAAGATAAAATCTTGATAAAGAAATATTTGTATTATAAAGGCATTTTTCATACATAAATTTCACACGGACAGATATCCGGATCCAGAACATTTACCTAGGTTTATACAAATATGTATCCCCGGGTGGGATACATATTTGTATAAAATCGATCCCACGACTTGCGACGCCGAAGCCAATAGCTTAATAACTGCGCCAAAAAGGTCAGCATTCAAATGACAAGTAGCTTAATTCCTACTGATTTGGCAATTTTTTTCTGGATTAAAACTATCATATGTTATACTCCATCACAGACACTATACCTATGCTTTATATTAATACAATTATACCAACACACGGTTCCATTGCGGGATGAACAATACATTACATTCACTAAAACATGAATGGTTAATATTATATAACTGTCAGTCACATTATCGATAGCAGGGCATTGACTTGACTTGTAAAGCGCAGGGTACAGTCGCCGCCTTGTAAGCGGATTGACTTCAGCAAACAAATTAAGCACTGACTCGCGCACTCGACTTCCGTACTCCGGAGGCTAATTCCCACCAATTTGCAACGCCACTGCACTCGCAAATTAAACGCTCCCGAAACGAGCAGCGAGCACTTTGATCGCGGGCGTCGAGCAAAGTTCAATCCGCAACCGCTTCGCTTCTTAAATTATTCCCTAAAAGATTTTCTAATTTGCTCGCTTGTCTCGTCTCCGCCGCGAGCGAGTAAATTCACCCGGTGGGCTAGCCCCGATTTCAAGCAAAATTAAACTTACACACTTTGCACGAGAGTTACATTTGTAATGGTCTTGAGTTAAGGAAGCGCGTTTGGTTACTCGACCACACTAGAGATTTAACTTTGGAGCCTTCTGTTAAAGTTGTTTTTGCAACATCAGCGATATAAGTACGCCTTATGCTGCCATTCATAAATAAGCGTCGATCTAAAATAAACCTTATCGCAACACTATACACGATTCAAAATGCATCGAATGCGAACGGGCATGTGGCTAACGTTCCCGCACGCGTCCTTTGGGTAATGTTACGTAATAAGCAAGAGAGGTGCTCTGATTTTGTCAAAGGTAAGGAAATTGGTTATGTTAGTGGGTAATTTCGACTGCCGTGCGAAATGAGCTTATGTGAGCGCGAACTAAGCCGCCATCATTCATTGCGACGCTATTTGTCATTTGTAACCTCTCATAACACCCTAGTAAAATTTATTTCGAAAGTGATTTCGTTTTTCATCGCCCTATGCATTTTTAATAGTAGACCACTTTATAGCCTGTCTATATGATTACTAGTGTGAGACTGGTAACTTAGATTTAGAAAATGGAAAACTTTTTTACGTCTTTAGTGAACGTAAAAACCTATATATGTAGAGATATTACTCGCGTTATTACTGATGTTGGTTATTAGAATGTGACATAAACTACTAATTGTAGGTATGGCTGAACAACGTACCAAATAGTAACGATGACATCTATAGGTATAAGACACATTGTATATATAATAAGTATGACGGCATTCACGAGTATGCATACAAGATACAAGTAATTTTGTTACCGAGCGAAACTATGCGGCGACCGCATTCCAAACTGTATCGAGATGGCGGAAATTGATTTGATAACCTACCAATCTGCTATGTGACATATCTATTATGATTCTGTTTGCAACGTTTGTGAATTAAACGTTGGTTAATTACAACATTAAGACTTCGAGTGTTTCAGTATATAGCAATGGCTGTATATACTGACGATCTGTTTGTATAATTATTGCAGTTACAATACAATTGATCACAAAAACTATTTCATTACACTTACTTATACATTACACTACTTTTATATTACCCAGAAATCTTTGTCCCGACGTTATAGGACCAAGAAACAGTTTTGCATCACTAAAATTTTAACGATGCCACGCAACAGTTTCCGCTATTGATGAATAGGCCGGCTCGAACCGGATAAGTACCATGATCTCACAGAATATTGACATAAAGTGGAATTGGTTTTCCTCCCGCGTCTGTCCGGTAAGTGAGGAGATCGTTGACCCATTCCCCTTCATCTCCCATACCCCCCATCCCCATCCAAAGATTCCTATCTTAAAAGCTGACAACGAATTTGCAACTTTGTTTTTGCAAATGTCCAAGGGCAGTGGTGGGTACCATCAGGTTAGCAACTTGCTTATCTGCCTACTCCATAAAAAACCTTTTTATTTTGAATAAAGTGTAATTGTCACAAATAACGAAACAATCATAACCCATATCATATTTATTCGTATTTGTTTCAGGTGTAGGAACGATGGTAAGGTAAATCAAGCTTAAGATTCACAGAACGATTGGCCGGTAGGCGGAAGATCATCGCCCAATAATATAAACAATACCAATAGAGTTGAAATGACGTTGTCAATGTTAGAATAGTTCTAATTACTTCATCCACGAGACGAATTGTAGAAGTATTTAAGTACTAGGTATACTTCGGCTTCGCTAGTGTGAATTTTTGTTTCGGTATGTTTTTGCCGTTGAAAATAAAGACTTGACATAAAGTAACGTACGCAATTTTCATACTGAAAAATTACGTATGTGCCAGAAATTACACACCTGTGCTGCGTGAAAGAACGAACCGACCAAGTAAAATATTTCTCAAAATAGTAGGACTTTTTCGCAAAGTCCGCTTGCGGAAGCACTGATAGCATTGATACTTATTCAACTATCAAGTAGTAATGTGTAAGCACTTCCGTTATCCGGTTTAAAAGGCATTGTTGCCAAAGTAAATTATAGACATAAGATATAACTCTGGATCACTGGTTCTATGTCCCATTGTGTTGCTAAGCGTCTCGCTTACCAACAGACGACAACGGCACACACGTCTCGTAACTTAACTTTGTAAAACATATATTGAAATTAAAAGTGTTAGTTAATAAAAAAGGGAGTAAGGTAAGCTATTTCGAATCAGTGAAAGTTGTTGGACACTCTACATCACAGCAAAACCTCATTAGTGTCCGTCCGTCGATAATTAATTTGACCGTCAGCAATGAGCTAAGAATAATCGAAATATATTTTTCAATTACGAGATAGTGTCGGTCACGAATAAATAAGTACGAACCGGGAACTCTCACTCATCGACATTTTCAGAACGAATGGGCGTATTTAAAAAAGCTCATTACTGGATGTCAGTAAGGCGTGATATACGAGAGGCTCGTAGTCAATGCAGTAATAACATATCGATTTTTGACATTTTTCACCAACTGCAAACAAGTAGGTTGTCAATTCTCTCACATTTTTTCTTATTAAGGGAATTGCAAAATAATTAAAGTGTCAGTCCATTATAAATTCTATAACCAAAATAATAATTGTGCAAATACAATATAACACGTATGTATGTATGTCCGCGAATTATTTCAAATTCCCGAATTAAATCTCAATTGATGTGTGTTATTTGACATACTATTTTATTAGTTGAACATGGCTGAGGCCACGAATTATTTGATGCAATAGTGCCTTTGGGAAGACGTACAATATCTGTAGACATAAAATCTTATGATTTATGAAACAAGTGAGCATGTTTACGGTGGTAGAGCCACGCAGCCGTTGCTGAATGGGCTGACTTGAACCGGATAAGTACCACGACCTCACAGACAATCGGCGTAAAATGGAAGTGTTTTTGCTTCTGCGTTTCGGCCGGTAAATGTAGTGGCCGGTGGCCTATCCCCCTCCCTTTCCTCCATCCCTCTCACATTCCCACCCCTATCTCTTTCTCCATCGTCGAGGGGTCCCCCCTATCACTTCCACTCCTCTTCCCTCACTCTCGCTTCTCCTTTCTCCCTCTTACAAAATTTCCCCTCCTTAAAGGTTGGCAACGCATATACTAGTTCCGCAATGCTGCAAATGTCCATGGGCGGCAGTGATCACTTACCATCAGGTGAGCCGCTTGCTCGTTTGTAAGCCTAAACCATAAAAAAATGCAATATGAAATAATATGTCCACGGATATACCAAGACTCGAAACAACCATTTACGCAGCATTCAAATTTTTGTCCGACGCGGGGCTTAAGACAAGAACGCGGCACAGGATGTAATAGAAAGGTGTCGACTTAAACCAACGCTCTCGGTTTGACTTAGCAAATAAACAGTTTTACTAATATAAGTTGTACGTGTCATTCCATTGTTTGAATTGACCGGTTGAATGAAAATGAATGGGACACTCGATCGTCCCATCAATTCGGCGATCGAACGAGACGCGATAAAATCTATTTACGGCCCGACTCCGTTCAACGAATTGAATCAATTAAGCCTCGCAGCATCAGTTGTTCGGAGGCGTTCGGAATTCCTTCTCCGACGAAACGGCTGTAAACTGGCTATGAAATTTCATACTTAAACGTATCTCAAACATGTGTGTCGCATGCCAGTGTATTAGAGCGCTTTTCCCCGATAAGACCGCTCGGCGGGAGCGCAACGGAGACATTGTCCCCGTCCACAATAAATAAGACGTAAAATTTCGTTTAACAGCCGCGGCTGGGGCGAACGAACGAATTACATTCAATTATTGTACAGCGCGCGCGCATTCCGATGTGGCAATAAAGGCCGCCCGAAGCGACCGCCGACGTTCCGCGCGTAAATTTTTCGGACGTAAAACCCCGTAAAAGTAGAGTTAGTGTTGTGAAGCAACAATAAACGTTTATAGAGGTATAAGGTATACCGGGATTGTCCCCCCTCTCAATTAACTTGGGCCAGAATAAAAAATCCCGCTGCATTTTTCATGCCTTCGCCAATTTACAGAACAAACAGGTGCGCTCGAATTAAGTGAGGAAGGGAGGTCGGAATTGGGTCATGAGACCGAAGTGAGACGTTGGAGGTTATCTCGATATGAGAGTGAAGAAATTTGAATGAAGAAGTGAAGTGATTTGAGTGAAGATGAGTGAAGAAAAAGAAGTTTGAATTTTTAAAAAGTTATCTGATTCCGTAATATGCGCAAAACTTTTTGGTTGCACGTAAATCGCTTTAAATCTGAATATTTATTTTACTTTTTTGAAACGTTATTATTTAACTTTAAAACAGTATTACAATTCCATAAAATCCATCACTAACTTTTAATCCAGATTAATCAAGTAAGTATTTATACGAACAAATTGAAGTTAAAATGTAGTAAAAAGGTTTTGATCTATCGAGCCTTAATATTTGTTTTAAATAATAATAATGATTTATCCGACAAAAATTGGGTACATATTACATGTATGACTATTGAACCTTATTAAAAATTATTGTATGTTTACCAGATAGTTATTTCGCCAAGAAAAGGTCACGAAAAATGTTAGTTTCCGAGAAATTTGATTAACTAACCGAATTGAAGACACCGTCCTAAATAAATTCGGCTCGCACGGAGACAGTATTTATATTTTTGCACGGATGACGAACGGAGCATAGTGCCAAAAAGGTTCTGTGTGGAACTGTGTTCGTATGAGCAGGCGTGTTACTTACCCAGGACAAGGCATGACTTGTTAAAATATAACGATAGGAATTACTTAACGAAACTTCTGGGTATCCGAGATAGATGACATCTTTATCATCACCGCAACAGTAAAGAGGGAATTGAGCCCGGATATTGGCACTGAGTGGCACCGGAGCGGAATACAAAAAAAAAATACGATCAAATAAACAGGAGGCAGCGTGACTCGTCAAAAGGTGTCATATCTCCTTATATCAGTAAAAACACACTCGTTTAGTACGCCGCACGCGAGGAAACGCCATATTTCATTGCATCATTATTTCGCTTCCCGCTTTGACTTCACGGTAGGGTTTTGGAGGGCCCGTTCCCATGGCAACGCCTTTAAGGATCTCCACGCCAGGCGCGGATTATCTTCTATTTTAATGTAACAGCTTCGCGGTATTCGCTGACGGGAAATAGTTTGAGTTCGTCCCCGCGTTGTAGTATTTCGTTGTAGCGTGTTAGGGTAGGTAAGCGAGTTCCAAACTCGATTGAGTGCGCACATTCACGTCTGCGGCTGCGGCCTTTATTAGTTTGGAGTGTTTGGTATTAAGTTATTAAGGCGAAACATTGTTTCGATATTCCATAAAGGTGTTAATATCTTAGCTAGAGCTTTACATATAATATAAATGGTTTCCCCACATTGTTGTTTAAAGTGTAAGTAGGTCCAATATTTGAAATCGCAGATACTGATATTACTAAACTATACTTCTTAAATAATGTCTGACGCATTCAACTATTAACCAATTCTTTTAATTCAAATCATAATATTACTGTTAAGCTAGTTTCTTTCTTAACAATATCGCGTTTCACTTGTTTTTCAAAAAAAAAAAGTTCATAGACCAAGATAAAGGCCAATCGCTTAACTTGTAACTCACAGTAATAAATCTTAGTCACCGGTGAATTAAGCCCGCAAATTACGCAAGGAAACAATACCGGCGTCCCCTTAAATAAACAAAACACCGAACCAATAAAACATTCAACCTGAGCTAGGAACGGAGAGACCGAAAAAAAAAGCAATTAATTCACCACAGGCCCGCAACAGTTGCAATATGTGAAGCCATTAATTTAATTCGGTGTACGTGCGGGCCCCGAGACACGGTTTTGTACCTTAATTGAGATTTAAGAACAGCTCGGGGGCGGGATGTTTTTCGCGAGACGCCCGTAGCGTCCCCCGTCTGTCCTAAGCCTCAAGATATACCGGCGACCCGCGCCACAGTAATTGTTCCGTGGATCACTGCAGAAAACTTTCAAATGTCTAGAATCTTCTAAGCTCTGCTCGGCTCCGTTCTGTTCACATCGCAGAAAGATGTGTCGCTTGCCATGGTTCTCTCAATTAAAAGTCGTTTGCCCATAACAACGCCCTTGACGACTGTGAACCAGAAAGTTCTAAGCTCTGTTGAACTCTACGCTGAACTTATTAAATTAGTGACCTTGTGAACATTGCTTTTCGAATTGGATCGGTATAGCATGGCGGACTAAGTAAAATAATCCCAATGCATAGAAAAAGTTTGTCAGTTTATATGGTAGATACTCACACAGTTCTTAAAAGGATTATAATTAAAAGAACGAGACTTAATGTCACTAATGTAAGGACACTACTTATTTATTAATTCTTGAGGGTAGATTTTTTAGTATCGTACTAACGTAGTAAGTGGAATATTTGTTAACAACCTGTGGTAAACATACGAAGTTAAGTGAAACGAATAATGTCTACCAAACATGCTATGCGTTCTACGTAATTGTTTCACATATAGCTCTTCATAGTAGAGATACTAAACGGTTATTTCCACGTTTAATTTTTTTTATTAAACGTTCCGAATTTGTAAATCAAAGATTACTAAACGGAGTGCCTCAATAGCGTCTGCTTAAAGGTTTTCAACGGAAGTAACATAATATTTTATTCTCAAAGCGAAGGTACGTTACAAGACGCTTAATATCCTTACAACTTCATACAAAATTCGTTGTATCTAATTCCAGGCTTATCTTGCCATCTGTAATCTCGCTCCCTCCTTACACACTACCTCGAATACCTCTGATCGCTTCCCTGCCCCGGCCCCTTACTTCAGGTTTCCCCTAAAGAGTCCTCAGCCCTCGACTCCTTGGACGAAGTTCATAATACCCTATTAACGGTGCACACGATCGCGAAACATCGAATTTCGTATACTTGGACTTAGGTGCTTTTGTAATACTTTTTTATTTTAAAAGTTAAGGTGACGTTTTGCTTTTTTTAACCATTGTTCATCTTCACTTGTTATTTCATTTATTCTTCTTCCGCATAGCAACGTGAAACGGATTTGAATGATTTATCGCTTAGATGAACTCTTTTAGACGGGTAGCTACTATTTTGTAATAAAGCTTACTTTAATATTGAAAAAATTAAACAAAATTAAAACGAAGAGAATGGCAGCACCAAATAAAATAATTAATATTTAGACGAAGAGTTTTATTTTACATTATTTGTAAACGCTGTTTTGGAAAAATGTAGTTTTATTATTTTTTTCTAATTTTATTAAAGATATATTTTATCTATCGAAATGTTGGCAGTAAATTTAGTTCGATTTATGTACTGCAAACGAATCTATACATTAGCCGTAGCTATACAGTTAATGTATAGATACGGATTATACGTGAGAGAGAGAGAGAAAAAATCACACCCGCATTATGTTATTAAAATGTCCGTAATTACGTTGGGGTCGAGTTGTTTTGGCGGCAGCCTGGGTCGGCGTGGATACAATTACTCGTGGACGTCCCACGGGACATCGACTTCGGGTGCGGCGGAGCGGAAGATAAATCTGTTGACGACCTTTAATTCGCTCGCCGTTTGATTACGATCGAAGAAAGACACGTTCACACTGGACCAAACCGTTGAGGTCTTGGAAATGGCAAGCCAAAAGATTGTACTGACTGTAGGCCATATTCTAAAAAGATACCCCTTTGGCGCAGTTTGCTTACTATTGGCTTCGGTCGCAGGTCATGGGTTTGATTCTCACGCAGAACTACAGATGACTGTTCCGGAAGACGATTAATTTATTATGACATTGTATTTTACAATAAAGGTAGCGTTTTTTTAAGAGAAATGATAAAAAACATAAAAATTGAAATATAAATGAAATTAAGGCCTATCTTTATAAAAATCCGTATTTCTATCACCTCGTATCTCTAAATTAGATATAAAGATAAAATAAATGTAAGTTTCCTAAACTAAATTTAGAGACAATTCAATCGTAACAGACGAAAGTACTTGGTTTTATCATATACTTGGCCTAACTCTATAGAAACCTGTAATAGGTAAGTTCTGTGGAAAAGGAGATTTATTTTATTCATTTACAAAATTTAATAAAGACGTGTCATTCCATAAAAGATGGTTCAATTTTATAATATATATCTATTACAATCACACATTATAAAATTAAATCTTTAATGTTATATAATTTGGATTGAATGGATGAAAGGAAATGAAAACTGGTATAATAATTTAATTCTGTACTTCAATTCTAAGCATTGTGTACGGAGCACGCATATAAATTTAAATAATTTGCCATTTACTAACATTTCTAGAAACTCAATCCTAAACTTGTTTTAATACAGATAGTTAAAGAAGATAATTAGTCATCTAGATAGGCTTAGGTATTTTACTGGTCATAGTAATAGAAATGCCTAGATAAAATGTCAAACATCTATCTCTCGGGACTCCGAGATATCTTACGGTGCCCTAAATAGAGTAGTGTGTTAGATAGATACTCAGCTAAACCACTCAGATAATTGCCGCAGCTGGATATGTCGTCCATATTTCATCAGTGGCACGGCGGTCGATTCAGCCAAATTAGCGTAATGAAATCGCCTACGGCGTAGCATACGGGGTCCTAATGCGATCGTATAAAACGCAGCCCGCTGTAAAACACACGTGTCGCTGGCACGGATGCCCATTCGCGAATGGAAGTGTCCGGTGCAAATTGTGGCCTGAATCGCAGAGCGCGGGAAGCGGGAATTGTGGACAAATGGTCGTGCGGCAACGTGTAATTCCGACGAGGTCTGAGTGTAACGACTTCTGGTCCCGTTTATGTCTGACGACGGCTACATTGTACTCTTGTGATGACGTCGTCTTCTTAATGAATATAATTCTGTATTCCGAGGAATAAATGCGTATGTAAGAGTTTTAGAAAGGGGAGTATTAAAGCCTAGATATAATTGCAGAAGAAACGTTTCTAAATTGTTTAAAGTTAGAAAATAATATTAATATAGCAAATTACTTAGTATGAATGATATAAAAAGTGATAGAATTGGATAGATATCAGAAGCTTCGGATAAAAAATACTGTGGGAATAGTATGAATTGTAATGAGCACAATTTCGGTTTCTATTTTGTCATATCCCAATAACACTATATCGGAATATACTGGGCAAATAAAGGAGCGTTTTAATTTAAAAAAAAAATTAAAAATCTCTATGAATCGGCTTTCAATAAATATTTAAAAAAGGACTATTAAAAACATAGACCGAAAATATAATATTAATTAAATGCTAAAAAACATGCACACATCATCGTCGAGTTAATTAGTGCAGCGAATCGAACGCCGTCAATGGTATCCTTTTGTATACACGTTAAAAAATATTAATATAAAACGCAAAGTTTGTTATTTCGAACACCGGTAACAGGTTTGATATTCGTGTATTAATTAATGAAGTGCATTTGGCGAAGCGATCGGGGCTTCGGGGGAAAGGTATTACGGGAGCACAATATGACAAATGGCGTTGATAGAACGGAACGCGAAGCTTAAAGGGGACAATGGCCATCAACGCGGATGTGTGACAAGAGCCTCTGTGAATTGCAGCAGTCAAATACGGCCTTGCTACGACATATTCCTAGGAAATTCCGGCCTTTATTCAACCACGTAGGCTCGAACACCGTTAGTTGCGTCAGTCTTACTGACGGACCCTGGACTGTCAGTCTTATCCGATGTACACCTTTAGAACCCGTCTATACAACTAAAGAGATTTGTAGAGCATACAATTCTAGGACTAATAATCTCAATATGTCGGTTGAGTAACGGAACTAAGAAGTTGAGCCAACTCTAATATCGTGTCATATATTCTCATTCAATGAACACCACTTTGATGGTTTTTTTTTATTAATATTATGTATATATGGGAATTTTTATTTATTCAATAATTGACATATTATATAAAAGAATTGTTCTTATAATTGTAGGATATAATAAGAAACCGCTTATTAAAAATTTCGAACAACAGTTTTATATGTCATGTGTCCAACGAAAGGACAAATTATCAGCATCGTTGAGTTAAAAACTTGTTGAGAGGTGAATGAAGTAAAACTTATAAGATTTTACAGAATTGCCAACGGAATTTATCAAAATTTTAACTAACTTCACTCCGCTTCGAAAGCAAGAAGTATATATAAAAGTTAAGAAACAATAAGTAACAAAACTACCTTTCTTCTCCAGTCGCTTTCCGTCAAAGTTTTGTTTATTAAATAATAAACGTTTCAGTCGGAAAATTTAATATTTTCCGGTGTCCTTAGGGCTTTCGAGGGACGTGGGTAATATCTTAAAATGTGAAAGTTTTTGAACGGCTGTTTCGGTCCCTACAGAGTGACGGCTAGTGAAGAACGCCACCATTTTCCCGCCAAACTGCAAGTAATACTTTACACGTTACGGAAACCCTCGAGCTCAGAGAAATAAATATTCAGAGAATCAACAAAACGTTTAAAAACTGACGAATGTTTGTATAACTAATCATCTCTTGTTATTTCTTCTCGTTCTAAACATATGTTTTTGTAATATTAATATAAATTTAATATTAAATACATGGGTAATATGTCTACAATAAAAGGTGTCTTTATTATAATTTAAATAATTCACGCGATGCTTCCGCGCTCAAACAGGTGAGGGGCGAGTAAACCACTTTGTCACAACTAAAACGGCAAAGCCATATCGCTGAATATTAAATCTGAGCACAAACATAACCGAGTTTGCAGTACTCTGTGCGGAGGAACATGTCTGAGCCCGCGCCGCCTGACATATTTATTATTTATTTGGGAATTCTCGGGGCGCACCGCCGCCGACGATCGGTGCCGCTCCAGCCAGAATTATGGAAAAATAACTCATCTCCGACGACATATTGACTTTGCCCACCGACAGGAAAATAGAGGCGCACGTCCTATTGGGAATTGCATCGATACACGGCATTCGTCCCTGTTATTTCGGTCTCTCTGTGCGATGTCACGTTATTGCTCTTTGCCCGTTCGATACTGGCTAGTTTTCGCTTTTTTTTTCTCATAATCGCAATTCGGTTGCCATACCGGCCTGCGCTACCTTTTAGAATTGTCACAATTAATTCAACTATGATGTTGTAATTTTTGTCTCGTTTTTAATGTGTATAGATATATTAGTCGATGAATACTTATAGAATTACAATATCGTTAGACATTAAACTTAATTAATATACTTACTAAACGTAAATAATCATAACAAGATTAATATATGTGTGCATCGACTGAAGATTATTTTAGAATTTTTATGGCTCTATTTTTTTTCGTATTGGTTTGTTCGTCAGTTCATTTTACGCACTATCTAATACTTCAAACTCTTGACATCTTTTCAGTACCGACTATCCAACAACACGGAAACGAGTTTATTAGGAAAAACCTCAGACACAAAACGACGCATAACACCACCTCAATACAGACACGTTTATCCGACGTAGACACACCGAGACGCCGATTTCAATAACGGCCAACCTCGATCATCGAATGGAGTCACTTCATAACATTTTTATTGTACAATAAGTGCTCCCCCGACGATCCCCCGACGTAAACGGCCAGATATTGCTGCCATCGTGCGCTTTCGTGTCGGGGAAGTAACTGTCTGACGTTGGAGTGGCGGCGTATCGGCAACTCGTTCAGGTTAAGTGACTTAGAAGCAGCGATTATTGAGTTCCTCGATCGGTTGAACCCCAACGCCGATCGCATATATTGCGACCACTCGTGACTTCACCTCCCAACCCTAATGCAGTGAAACGATTGACTTCGTACATTGTTTCGACATTGTCGCGGTAATGTAATACACGTTGGCGTTTACCACTCTTCGCTGTATTACAAATGGGGGTTAGCATACGGTGTGTAATCTTATCAAATGTTTTTATCGTATCGAAATGTGATGGCTCCCGACTGAGTATAGTTGGGAACATAAAATTAATGAACTACGTACGTCACTACAAGTGAAAACTGCGTCAACGCTATGATGCCACTTTCGGTAGGGTTACCATTTTGAGCATTTTTTTTTCTAAGGTCGTCTGCATTTATTACTGGTTCTGTCTTCCCGTGGTACACGCTGCTAATTATTTTGCCGTTAAACAGTAGTATATAAGTACTGAGTTGAACCACTGAAAGAGAACTACTGAGTTCCGGTTTGAAGGGCAGTGTTGGTTACTGCCCGTGTTGGCAGCGTAATTAATGGGTATATAATAATGTTATTATAATTAATTAAAGTATATTATAATAATTAATTTTATAATAGTATAATAAATATATATTATGTAATTAATATATAATGTCTTGTCTTAAAATATCTTTCAATAACAAACGCAGCTCAATACGAAGCACTTTCTCAAAAACAAAATAAGACTCTCGTTTGTTTTTATATCTAAACCATAGTGCGATTTACTGAAAAGCTATATAACGCCATGGATATAAACTATACCTCCACTGCTTTATTTTATTAATGATATCATCATAATTACTGCACCGGTTCAGATGAAACCTCCGTTTTTAAGTTAAATAAAGTTATTAATATTCTTTCACTCTTGTTCAAGTTCTTAGATAAAAATTTGATATAAATATAGCTTATTCTGTTGGAAACTGTTGCTAGTAAATTCTATAAGTAAGAGCACTAACTTCACGTCGCCCTTCTATAACCATTGCACTTTATCGGACAAGCAAGCCTATCCATGCACCGATAGCTATAAGCAAGCTGCACAAATCCACCACGTTTTATCTTCGCGAAGCAATTAAAGACATAAGTAATTGATACGATATCGAACTCGAAAACACGCTTCGCTATCCTCACAAACAGCCGACTGAAACCGTCTTAAAAACTTTTAATTGAGCGCCTTCGCAAACAACTCATTAAGCATTTAAACTTTAATTCCGTCTACGGAGCGTTAACCGTAAAAAGGCACCCTAAAAATATCGTATAAAGTTTTATTCGCGAGATTAGAAGCGCGGCTGCGCTATCGGGCAATAAAGTGGAGATAAACTAAGTCTGTAACGCGAATAGACTGCCTGCAAACTATTTTCCATGTCAGCGAAAGTGCGTGTTTATAAACGGCGAGTTTATGTCGCCCGCGCATACCGCCACTCCGTCGTAAACCGGCTGAGTTCAGGTGATAAAGTGGCTTGCGGTTTGTAAATTCCGGCTGCATTTTAACCAGCGAGCGCCCGGATTATGCCGCGGCTTCTAAACTGTTCGTGATCGTGTCGTTTGGCGTTGATAGTGGATAATTTATCGACGGAAAATTGTTAAATAACTATTTGTCAAAGGTTCGCTTGTGTAGATAGAGAAATACTTAATTAAATTTTAAACTAAGCAAAATGCATGATTAGATGTATTTTGTTTGTAACGTTATATTTCTGTTATTTTATACAGCTCTTATTAATATCTAAAATTAACATATCTTAATCTGTTATAGATATGAAATAAATACAACGGTGGTAGAAGAATCACGCAGCTGCACCCGCTGCTGAATGGGCCGGCTCGAACCGGATAAGTACCACGACCTCACAGAAAATCGGCGTAAAGTGGAGGTGTTTTTGCTTCTGCGTTTCGTCCGGTGAATGAGGTGGCCGGTGGCCCATTCCCCTCCCTTTCCTTCCTCCCTCCCTCTCACTCCTTTTCTCTCCCCCTCTAAATTTTCCTCCTTAAAGGCTGGCATCGCATTTGCTAGTTCTATAATACTGCAAATTTCGGGTGGCGGTGATCACTTACCATCAGGTGAGCCACTTGCTCGTTTGTCAGCCTAAATTGACATTGCGACGAATTTATTACACATAAAACTAATAAAAAGATTAAATTTCATCTGTTCCATATTGTCTGTTATTTGTTATTGCCGTGGAGCGTTTGATTTCCGACCGCCAAGCGTTTTCCGGTCCCGGAACTCGATATCCGGACTCGCTTAGGCCACTAAATTGTCTATTGTATCTATGTGCTGTCTACGCAGAAGTGAAGAATGAAATACGGAATTGTTACTCATATAATACGTGTCGTATTATAGCAATATCAAGGTAATATACAACTTGAAAAGGTTCAAGTGAATTAATTTTTGTCTATATTTCTATGAATCATTAATATACTCTTCAAATTTCGCTTACCCTTGCGCATTTGCTTGGCGATTAGTTATAATACGGATACAAACGAACCTACGCATCTAACATAATTGTCATTATTTAAATTAATGAAGTTACCCTCATTCCCAACTGTAAGCACAGTCAAACAAGCGTTATAACGTATTATTACATTAAAATCTACGCCCATCCCTGCATATTCCTCGATTCATTCATCTCTCGAGCCCCGAATGTGTACAGGAGTGTAACAAAGGAGCGCTCCTACTTGTTGACTTTGTTCTGGAGTAGTCCGCCTTTTATTGTGTCGCAAGAGTAAGGAATGAGGGTAAGTTGGGTCCGATTTTAGTAAAAAATCATTTGTTCCCGAACGCTGTTATGAATTATACGGAAGTCCCCTTATCTAAGTATCCACGGCCCGCGAATTGGGCTTATTAAAATAGGGTAAATCGAGAGTACAGGTAAATAATAAAACCCGCTCTTATCAAAACCCCTTCGACGAAAACGATATGAGTTTTGTGTAATAACACACGAGAGTAATATGTGCTTACCGTCAATAATGCGAAGTAGTAAGTGGATGTTTACGTTGCCCGAATAAACAAACGGAGTGGTCCGTTCCGCGAAATATTCGTCTTTATTATGAGTGTGGCCAGCCTTCGATGTACTTTGGAATACGTCTAGTCGAATCGATGCGATACACATTTATTTGCGGGCCCAATCAATCAACGGTGAAGTTGAGTAAAAGTAAAAGTACGCGCAGAACTTTTAGCCTTCTTTCCTTAACATACTATATATGAGATATGGATACCGGGGACCCTTAACTCGTGAACAAGTGCTTAAATTCTGGTAGAGCCTCTATATAAGTGGCATCACTCTCTTGCAGGGACTATCTGGGATTAAACTGCAATGTGTTGCACTCTATCGAGTTCTTGCTTGAAGGTTCTGTCTTGCAAGTCTAGATAATAAGAACAGTGCAGAGCCGAACCAGTTGTGTGTGGGATTGCGTTGTTACTAGCATGCGTCTCGCTTACCACCAGACCCATGTCTAGTTCGCCTCGTCTGGAACGTTTGTTCTAAGCGAAATGAGCCTATGTGTGACAAAACTTTTCGCACCATCAGCCTGAGACTTTGTGTCAACACTGCATCACCTCAAGATGTTGTAAGTTGTACGTCTCAAGTAATCGTACACATCATCTTTGTCTCAGCCTCGTAAACATGAACTGTATTCGAATTATTTAAAATTTATTTAAAAAGAAAGTAAAAATCGTTTTGCAAGCGTTCGTTTTATATAAATCTAAGACGAACCTACGTCCAGATTCCACCTGTAGGTCATACAAAAACTTGCTCCAGTCTGAACCTGAACCCACGACTTGCGACGTCAGATAACTTAGCAACAGCGTCAACCCTCATTCACCTATGGAGTTTGCTGATGGTAGTACACGTTTTCAATAAACTGTGTTGAAGTTATTGCAAAGTATATTTTAAAATGTAGCGAAATTTACTAGACCTGTCACAAGTCCTATAATAAAAATAAGACAGCTGTTTGCCAACCAATAAGAGTGTTAGACTCAATTATCTCACCGATTAGATACTTGTAACTTTAATACACCACATACTTGTAACTTTAATGAACTATCATTATATTCTAACAGTATTAATATCAGAAGCGATGTCAAAATAACATGTTCGTACAATAATGAACGAATTCATCAATTATAATCATCAAAACCAACCGATGCTGAGTGAAATTAACTCATTACACCGAGTATAATAACCCCAGACGTATCACCGCACCTCGAACACTCAACTTAAGTGAATAAATGGGTAATTCGATGCCGCGGTGGAGTTTCGACGTCTCTCGGTTGTTGTATATCCGTAAGTTGGCTTGTTTCCCCGCTCGACGACTCGATCAATCATAGCGGGCCGGCGCGACCCGACAGCCGCGATCGTCGCGCTGTATAAACTCTTTCATTTATCTAATGAGCTTTCGGAACTCACCCCTCACCGATAAAAATCGTGCAAACACCCACGACGTAACACAGGATCGTCACGACCGAATCGATTTCAAATTACACACCTCTACGGCGTACTCTTGCATCGTTACCCAAATCGCTAAACAATATCTTATTCAATCACGAAACTTTGAACGGTTACGTTGGAAAGAATTAAGAGGGGGTGGAGTAGAGTAGGACTTTTCCGGAGTGCAGCCACAGCTACCGTAAGCCCCTTGTCAGAATTAATGTTGGAATTCAAGCTTAACCAGATCCGAAATGCGTTGGCCTTAATCCACTTAGAATAACAACGGGGCTAACGCCGCCCGCCCGCGGAACCGCAACGTTTCTTATTGTCTCGTGTCTCGGGGATTTCGTGCCAATTTATCGTCGGCGCGGAGCTACGTACTGGATAACAATGAACTCTTACAAAGCTCCTTTGCTTTCACGCGAGATTTCTATGAGAGATCAAGGTCCATAAACAACTGACTTAGAGAACGGGACAAGACTGGAGTGCCTTACTCTAAACTTATATCTCATTGCTTAGGTTCAGAAAGTGAGACAAAGAATGCGTATAACTATTTTCTTTACTCCTCAAGTGAAGATAAAAAAGAAAGATGCTTGTTAAGTAGTGAGATGAAAATAAATCCGATCATTTATCTAATAAAACAGACACGTGCAATAAAGGAGAGGTTATTTCTTCTTTTAAGGTTGTTTAATTTTTTCCTGTGTCGTTATCATATAAGGTATGTACATAAATAAGTTTAATGTTATTTTTTAGCTTAATGATCTAAATGACGATCTAAAAAACCCTTAATATTTATTTTTGTACGGCAAAATCGGTTCCACATTCATAAATGTCGGCTCCGTAAGAATTTCATAAAACCATTCATGTGCTGTGTAAATTTGATTTCAAAAGTTTAAAACAAAATATAATATGGCTAACCATACTACGGATAGTGTTCCGACAAGTGTACAAAAACAGTTTTCATTTAGGGCGACATTAAACGAGAGCACTGAATGCTAAATGAGAATTGGTGATATTAAATCGACATATTCACAAATAGATTTATAATTTAACTAACCAAACTAGCTGTTCTTCATAATAACGGAAACGATATCTCAACGTCTCTTCACAAGTAATTTACGATATCAACTCTCCAATTAATTTGGGTAACAAAGACGGGAGCCGATGCAGTTTTACAGCGTTCGTCTTCGTTCAAAAACCGCCGCGCGGGATCCACGGGATATAGCTACATCGGCCCAACTTCTCCGACCGGTGTTCATTAGAACTTAGACCTGTATGCTTTCATCAACTTTCCGACGTAACGAACACTAAAAGTTTCTGAGAGCTTCGAAATTTTAACACAACAGCGCTCCGATAGGGTTACGCACGTTAAACTTTAAAACGAAATTGGCAACGCTTTTTGGTTAGAAGGTTCATATACAAACAATATTAGACCTTTTATAAATACGTAACCATTGAGCTGAGAGATACCAGTGCGTACAAATAGTTCCTTTTTCTTAAAAGAGCGAAAATTTTCTAGTTTATGTCGCTTTATGATAGGTCTTCGCACTAGGAAAATAAGCATCAAAGTCGACTACAAAACAAGACTATATGATGACGGCGGTAAGAATTAGCCATCTCAGTATTGTACTCATTCTGTAATTATAATCAGCATTCACTGACGGAAGTAGTAAAGCAATTCTTAGCATACGAGACTATCTGTAAGTCTACGGAATAAACGGCTAAATCTCCCAAAAAAGGACAAGGCTATAAGTATTTCTACATGTCGTCAGTATTGTACAAAATCATAGCATTTCAAAATTAAAGATTGAACTTTAACTGCTATTGTGTTTTGCCGACATCTTTAAGATTTTTGATTGATTATCAATAAGAAGATTACTTTATAATTTACCACAACTGATTAATAGTATAGCGACATCTAGCAATCGCCATGAAAACTATAGCTGCTTTACGTAAAACAGTAACGTTTTTATTTATGAATTAATATAAATAAAGATATATTTTTTATAATAAACCTAGGTATTATGTGAAACATTGATTTTGCTTCAGTATACCTAAGTCTTTTTAATCAGAAAATCCTTAATTGTTTTTTTTTTGGTATCGTTACTATTTTCAATTCTATTTGCTGTTTAACGAAACAGCCTACGGGCTATACCGATAAATATTTAATAATCGATCAATAAATGTATAATAGCTATAAAATAGCTTTCTCATTCAATTGTCTTCTAACAAATTTAAAAATAAAATGTTTTATGCTGATCACTGAATAAATCGGATGTCTGATCCATAATCCTAGATCGTAAGATCAATACTGAATATTCATTTCCGAATTATTGACAATAGTTAAATTGTATCAATTTTTTGTGATCAACTCAAAACCGATTTTCACTGCCATCATGTTTTTATAGTAGAGATATTAAACGAAATTTATTGAAAACATTCACGATGTACTTGGTATCAAGTGATTACTGCTTATGTACTTAGAATATAAGTTGAAGCTCTTCAAGCATTAGAAGACTAGGTCTTGGAAACCCCACTCTACAAACGTAATGGCAAAGAATGAATAGATACTTTACGACAGTGTTATAACTGGTACTACTAGTATTAGTAGTTGTAATGTATAGAGCCATTGGCACTAGTTAATGGCTCTATACATTAGAAATGAATAACATCGTTTTTTTTTTATTTTATGTAATAGGCTGCCAAACGAGCAAGCGGTTCACCTGATGGTGAGCGATTACCGCCGCCCATGGACATTTGCAACATTACTGAACTTGCAAATGCGTTGCCAGTCTTTAAGGGGGTAAAT
>DWHO01000372.1:0-21085 GCA_018247575.1 Eurytides lysithous rurik | reverse complement strand
AATTGCATTAAACGACGCACAATTCCCCGCCACCCGCGCGCCCCTTGCTCTCACGGTTTTGGAGAAATCAAGTGTTGTTATTTGCAAAAATTTTTGGCCCACCCTGTATAATTCAGATATCCAGAGGGTTACCACAAAAATATTAGGAACACGATAACAACACTTACTACTGCATGTCCTTTAGCAAACTTAAGCGATACTATCACTTACCCCATACCTACAAAAATCGTTGGCAGATTGTCTCATAATTAAATTTCTGTGTTGTGATGTCATTATCTGCGATAATTCGAATTACGTGCCTTAATTCTCTCTTACTACAAATATAATATAAATTACGATTAAATAATAGTTTTCAGTTTTACGATTCTGAGGATACATTTTTTATCTATCGTTATTTGATGAGATAAAGAGGATTATTTTATACAATGCTATCTTTTCTATTTTAAAATAAAAAAATATTTACAATGTCATTTAACGCGAAAAATTTACTATCTAAAATTTACGCTTATTTATTTTATCTCTGTGACATCATAAAAGAACGTGAAAATATTTTTAAATATAGACTTAGTATTTGCTAAATATGTATGTAGTATATGTAGATATAAAAAAAATTTTTTGCTTACTAGTATTAATTGATGGTAATAAGAATAAGATTTATAAATATTTTAAATTATTAAACTACATATACATATATAATTATTTAAACTACATAGATAAATTATAGGTTATTATTTTTTATCCTATATTGGTAACGATACCAATATAGGATAAAAAGTAATAAAAATAAAATCTTGAAAAATATTATTTTAAAGAAGTAATTGGGCATGTTAGTCATGGATAAGCCTCGAAAATTTCTTCAAAGATTTGTGATATTATAAAAAAATACCTTCGTTACAATTTAGAGTTTGATCCAATTAATAATTCTTCCACAGATATGTACAAAGTGCTTTTACTGCTATTAGTTGGAACTTGTTCAGCGCAATTTCTCCCCAACGGCTGTCCGTCTGACTTTAGCGTTCATCTGTTGCTGCCGCACGAGAGCGACTGCGACAAATTCTACCAGTGCAGCAATGGACGGAAAATTCTTATGTCGTGTGCCCCAGGGACGCTTTTCGATCCACAGCTCCAGGTGAATAACTGAACTACTTATACAATATATATTAAACTGCCTCCGTGCCTTGTGGTAAAGGCCCGCGCTTTACAAATCGGAGGTCGTGGGTTCGAATCCCGCGGAGGGCAATGAATTTGTGCTGTTGTTCTTAGTTTGGTTAGGGGATTACGGGCTGATCATCCTAAAAAAGTCGCCTACAAAGTCGGATGATCCATGCGTCAGATGGGCATGTAAAAAGTAGATCCCGACTTCTTATCGATACCATCTAGCGGTGGCTTGGAGAAGTCGTTTTTAAGAGGTCGGTTTAATGTCACCGCCTCTGCGCTTGAAATCTCTCCAGTCGTGTCTATTATGCGTATCAACGGTTTATGAGAGTAAATTAAGAGTGAGTACACCTGTGTCTGCACAAGCGCTTGTACACTGTAATATATCATGCGCACTTCGTTGATCTCTTGTAGATCGGGCGCCATGGTCTTAATCGGTCGGGAGGGACATTATAATTCGTACAATCTCATATCTCATACCTTTAGTGGTAGAGGAAGAGAAATGAAAAAAACTATATTGAATATTAAATTCAGTTTCTTATAGGATAGTGTAATGAATCTTATTGCAATGTCCTATAAGAGTCCTTGAGGGAAAATTTACACTATTACTGTGTTCAGAAAAATTATAATTTTGAAGTGCACAACCAACATTTTCCAGGTTTGCAATTGGCCACATGCAGTGGATTGCAACAGACCGGAAACCCAGACGACGGAAACCCCCACTGTGGAACCTTTGACGGACTTCCCGTCTACGTCAGACGGGACCACAAGTAGCCCCCACGTTACAGAGTCCGCAACGTCTATAAAATCTACGGAGTCTACCGGTGTGCCCGATATAACTGTCGTCACTCCATCACCAGATTACCAGTGTCCTTCAGATCCGAATGTCTCATTACTATTGCCTCATGAAACTGACTGCTCCAAGTTTTACGTGTGCACAAACGGTGGTAAAATTTTGATGAGCTGTGCGTCGGGCACCTTGTTTGATTACAAGACTCAGGTAAATATAACAAAATCTATAACTATAAGATCTGCACGACATTGAAATTGCGAAAGTAAGACGCTTTAATAGATTATTAAAGTCCACTAACATTTAATAAAATCTAACAGATTTGTTTTAAAAAATGTAATTATAATGGTGTAATGCATGTTTCTCAAAATAAAAGAAATTAAAAAAGAACATACAAAACACACAATAATAAGACTTGTTACATTAGGAAGGAGTCCTTTATGTAGGAATTATTTATTTACGAAATGCAGTACAGTTTGTTGTTATATGTCTATGTCAAAGGTAGGTTTTGATCTTGCCAAAACAAAATGTAAATAAAATAAAATGATGTTATGTCATATTCAACTTTGAACACTATAAATCGATGAAATATCGAGTATATATTAATTATATTTTACCTTGTACAAATGTTGCAATGAGTGCGAAAAATATATTCTTCAGAAATCATAGAGTAGTGAATCTAATTATATATTGTACTATTCTTTAAAAAAATCTTATATAAAACTTTGCTTAATGTAACATGTTATGCTTTAACGTTTTAGATGTGCAATTGGCCGGATCAAGTGACATGCGTAACAAAAGTGACAACTTCAAGTACAACAACAGTAAGTAGCAGTTCATCAGCAGTAACAACTACTACAGAACGTCTAACCACCCAGGAGGCAGTGGTGACGACTACAGAAAGTTTGACTACCAAGGAGCCAGAAGTAACGACCGTTACTTTCACCACTGCTTCCGTCGACACTACAACAAATGGCTACGCAACGTCGTCACAAACCGATGCAAGTGAAGCTACGTCAACGACAATCAGCAGCAGCTTACCACCTGTGACATCTACTACAGAACATTCGACAGCCGAAGGGTCTGTGGTGACGACCGAAATTTATAGTACGACTTCTGGCGAAACCACAACAAATGGCTATGCGACGTCATCACAAACTGATGTGACTGAAGCTACGTCAACGACAATCAGCAGCAGTTCACCACCAGTGACATCTACTACAGAACATTCGACAACCGCAGAGTCTGTGGTGACGAGCGAAATTTATGACACGACTTCAGGCGAAACTACAACAAAAGGCTATGCGACGTCGTCACAAACCGATGCGACTGAAGCTACGTCAACAACAGAGGGTAGCAGTTCATTACCAGTGACAACTACTACAGAACTTCCGACCACCCACGAGCCAGTAGTGACGACTGAAACTGCACCTACGGTATCTTCTGAAATAACCACGGAGGGTTACGTGACGTCTTCAAAAACCGATGGAACTGATGTTGCTACAACAACAATAAGTGACAATTTGACTTCTGTGACCACTTCTACCCCAGACCTAGTAGTGACAACGGAAGGTCCCACTACTGAACGTTACACTACTATTGCTTCTGATGTAAGTATAATAACTATGAATACGGATACAACAGCAAACGCACATACAACGGAGTCATCAGGCAACACAACAGATATGTTTACTACACTTGAAAACTCATCGGTTGATCAGTTCACTACAACATTCGCTTCATCAAAAACTACTGAGTATTTCACTACGGAATACACGACAAATAATTTGACGACAGACGCAGTCATATTTACAAAAACTACAGTTACACAAAATATATATACCGAAACTAATGATTACACTGCTGATAAATTCACAGAAGCTGAAGTGACAGAAATTCTTATAACATCAAATAGTTTTGCAACAACACCTACAGTCTCTATTACGATAGACGATCAAATAACCACAGAGCCTGTAGCCTCAACGGCAGTAGACGTAGTCTCCAACGATGCTACGGAATCGAACATTGTATCCACCATTGACCTCAATAATTTAACGGAGAGCACATTGGAACTAGTGGAAATCACAACATTTTCAACCACACATGGCGAACTAATTAGTTTTCCCGAATTAATATTCCCAACCGATGAAGTTTTAATAGAAGTTGGGTATGGATCCTCGACGCTTCACATTAATAGCACCAATAATTATAATACGCCGACAACACCAGTGTATGACTTAACAACAGATAGTGACACTAACTCAAGTACCGAAGCAAACATAGATATAACTACGACACACTTCAACACAACAACTTACGTAAGTAAATTTCTAGTTAAGGTTTTAAGTAAAACACCAAAATGCAAAAAACAAGTACAACGTCTATTAATTACTGATTGGTTTTATTCCATATTAATTTATACTAGTTTTAATGAGCTCTTTCTATTCAGTCATATTTCCACGTATTCCCTTATTGCATTCATTTCATTTTTATTTTATTAGTGATCTTCATAAGAATTAAACATATTTTCATAGTCAGTAGCATTATTAATTGTTTTTATGACATAGTTTGTCTGTCATTGTGGCTAGTGGCTCACCTGATGGTAAGCTATTGCCGCCGCCCATATACATTTGCAATATTACAGAACTTGCAAATGCCTTACCAATAAGGGGGGTGTGGGGGGGGGGTGTTTTTTTAAAGTAAAGGGGAGGAGGAGTAAGAGCAGGAGAGGAGGGAAAAGAGAGGTGGAGGTACAAAGGGGGAGGATGGAGACAGAGGTAAGGTGTAAGGGAAGGAGAGGGATTGCCACCTCACCCACCAGACGCAACGCGGAAGCAAATATATATATATATAATATTAAGCATTCATTCTTTCTTTCAGATCACTACCGATACTATAGACACGACAACCGACTCTTCTATACAAATATGCCCACCAGGTATTTTCGGAAACATCCCAAATCCAGATTTGTGTAACTCTTTCTATATGTGTGCTGGAGGTGTTCCAATACAACTGTTCTGTACCGAGGGGTTTGAATTTGATCCAGTGACAAAAGTGAGTGGTATTATTTTTTTGAGTACTGAGTATTCGTGCCGTCTCATTTATATTTCCAGATTTAGGCAATGTTTTTTATTTTAACCTCGTTAATCATACTTTTTTTCAGCAATGCGTTTTAATATCAGAAAATGGCTGCACTGCATTAAAAGGTAAGCACAATCTATTCACTCAATGTTTAAAATGTTATAATGTCTGAGCGTGTAACACAAAAATAATCATTATAAGAAAAAGGAAACCGGTATATATATATTATAATACCTTTTTCTTTTTTTTTCTTATTATATAAACATCAAGTATGTTTGTATAACAAGTTTTGGTTATACGTTTTGAAACTAAGAACCAAAAGAAAGTCATGTTTTCCCTTGACCGTTTAAATTTTGCTATAAATCAGAGGCCTCTCCAAACCTTCAAACCTTCAAACCTTTCCCCCATGGATATAAAAAAACATGTATTTTTTATTTATAGACAGATCTACTACAAAATATGATGACGTCACTACGCAAATGGTAACAGATTATGTAACAGAAGATTACAGAACAACCGTTTTGATAGAAACGACTAAAGAAGACGGCGACAAATATGACACAACGACAGAAAATCAATTGACTACTGATTTCAAGTCAACTATAGATGAAGAGACAGAATCGATTGAAACAGCTTCGACATCAACAACGGAGTCAATCATTTCATCAACAGAGCAAGCAACTACGGATTTCCCAAAAACCATGATAACAGAAGATAAGGAAACAACATTTACAACAGATGGTTTTTCTACTGAAGAATTTAGTTCGACACAAAACTGGCAAACAACATCACATTATTTGGAGTCAACAACAACAGAGTGGGATAATTTGACCACACCCAATATTCAGACAACACACAAACCCAACCCAACTTCAGAGGTATATTATACGACTCAAACCGCGACGTCAACAATAGATGATAATAATATACCTACCGTGCCACCGGTATACTGCCCGGCTGGTTACTTTGGAAACTTACCGCATCCGGAATTGTGCGATTCGTTTTATATGTGCGCAGGTGGAATCGCTATACAACTTTTCTGCAGTAGCGGTTTTGAGTACGATCATGAAATTGGGGTATGTAAAAAAAAGAGAAAATAGAATATCTTTATTTCTTTACTGTCTTGGTATTTTAAGCTATTATTTATTTTACAGTATTGTGTCTTGATCAGTGACAGCGGATGCACCGCTGCAAAGGGTAAGGAATATTTTATTGTTGTAACTAATATGTTTTCGCTGTGTACATGTACTGAAAACTTTTTATTATTGTAACGAAACAATTCAATTTATAAAAATTATATTTTTAGGTACACCTTCACCGGACCAACCAATTACAGATTTTACAACTTCGACAATTGAAAAAGAAATCACAGATCAAACAAGTTCCGAAGATGTAACGACAACGCCATCAGGAGTTGCCACTAGCGATAACTTTGAAACTAGCACTACCTCAGATTTTACAACATATGTAACTGAAGCTACTTCAGTACAAGAGACAATACAAACGACTAGTGATAGTGGTTTAGAAACAACAACTAAAACATCGTTGACAACTGAAAAGTTATATACCTCGACTGAAGATATAAAATCTTCTACAACACACACAATAACGTCTGATTTTACAACAGACCGTATAGATATAACCTTTACTACACCAGAAGTTGCATTTAATACTCATTCAACTACCCCAGAATTTAACGAATTGTCTACCAAGCATACTACTTCTGAAGAGACACATACTCAAGATCAATCAACAGCTACGACGAAAATTTTTAATACTACAATTGAGGTAGAAGCTACAAGCGATTATTCTTTGCCTACAACGGAACCTACAACTACTACTGATACACACGACATTACAAATGATTACGAAATACCTACAACAGGTCCTACAACCGAAAGAGAGGTCCCGTCTTTAGTACCAATAACAACCACTGTAAGTGATGAGACCACAATGAAAACGCAGCAAACATACACGGAACCAACAGTGGATTATTCTACATTAAAAAATACCGAAACCACGACAGAAAGAGAATCAAGCATTGCAACTCAGTCCGTGGAGACAACCACCGAAATTTTTGAAACTACAGCAATGAATATAACATCGTCGCCTATAGAAACTACTACGATCGTGGATTTCTCAAGTACAACGCAGCAAGTATCAATATGTCCACAGGGCCACTTTGGTAATATCCCACATCCAGAGCTTTGCGATACTTTCTACATGTGCGTTGGTGGAGTCCCCATTCAACTATTTTGTAGTGATGGATTTGAGTATGATGAGAAGCTGGAGGTATGTACAAAATTTCCATGAAAAATAAGTGAGAGCAATTAGTGTATCTAAAACACATTATATTATACAGAGAACATGTAATATTTATTATCCCTGTTTGTTAATCTATAAAATTCATTTTCAGCGTTGTGTTCCAATTTCTGAAGGTGGATGCATGTCTTTAAAAGGTGAGGATAGAAAATATAATATTAAAGATATTCTATGTTATATATAACATATGAACAATAACATATTTAATTTTTTATCTACATTTTAGGGATTTCTACTACAGAACAAACTAGTATAAATGATATAAGCACTGGGGATAGTGATACCACATATGAAGAAATTGAGACGACAAAATCTTCCACAGATATATTTACATCTACAAAAACAACTGCGAGCATAACTGAAGAAGTTAAAATTACAACAGATGAAGTCAAATTTACAACGGATTCCAATAAAGACCCTTCAACTGAAAAAGGATATACGACATCTGATAGTACTCAAACAACAACGGAGAAATTTCATACAACATTAGGAGATAAAACCTCCCAAAACGTAGACTCGGCTACAAGCACAACTGTTATAACATCTGAGACAACTACGGAATTAATTGATACATCGACATTAGATACGTCAAAACATACAAGTACAACAGAAGACTTAGAAACTAGTACTAGTACGGACCCTGTCACTTTATCTGAAGCAACAGTTACAAACCAGTCTAACGAATCGTTGCAAACGACCACACAACAATCTACAACTCAAAATCCAACGGTAACTACTATAACGACGTCTGAAACAACACAAACAACAACCCAAAAGGCCTCAAGCACTACACAGTCTGTAAGCATCTGTCCACCAGATTTATTTGGCAACCTACCACATCCGGAATTATGCAATTCATTTTACATGTGCGCTGCAGGAGTAGCAGTTCAACTATTCTGTAGTTATGGGTTCGAATTTGATCCACAGCTTGGTGTAAGTGATAGTAATATTTAATAAAAAAAATAAAAATAACAGTAATTTACTTTATAATTTTATAATTTATTAATGGAAATCCTAAAGATTATCTTATTTTGTGTTTACAAAGACCTAGAGGATATCGATTTGTCCGTATAACTTTTTTTTTGAGGCAACAATTGGAATAAGAAGATGATGTTCAATTTATAGTCACAATATTTAATATTGTTTATAAAATTAAATAAATTTCATTGTTATTATTATATTTATTTCCACATTGTAACTAAAGCTAATATTATATTATATTTCAGCATTGTGTCAGAATCTCTGCCCACGGTTGTACTTTTAATGGTCGGTAAACAAAACAATCTTACATAACATAATAACGTAACCATTTGTTCATATTTTCAATTTTTTCATAATTCATATTAATTTTAGGCTCATCAACTACCGTGGATTATGATTCCACAACATCAAAATCCACAAGTATGACCGAAAAACCCATCGTCGAAACAACTACGGAAAATGACGTTATAGAAGCAACAGCCACTACTTTCACCTACAGCTCGGACACTACAACCGATATTATTTCCGAAAGTACTACTAATATTGTTTCGGGATCAACTTCTGAAGTTACTACAGAAAAAGAAATCACAACCCCAAAAGTTGTACAATCAACTTCTGAAGCGACAAAGACAACGGACAGCAAACAAACAACATTACTCCAAAGTGCAACAGATTCAACGGTTGACGTGACTTCAGAACCTTTTACTACCATCCCCCAATCGACATCGACTACGATAGTCGACGTAGAAACAAGCAGTGTGAGTGGTACTTTAATTGGAGAACAAACAACGAGTGCTGGGACAGTGGGTTACTCTTCAACAGCTAATGGCGAAACTACTACAGCAAGGGAATCAATTACTACAACTCAGTCCTTGGAGACAACTACAGACATTTTCGAAACTGCAGCGACGAATGTAACATCGTTACCAATAGAGACTACCACGATCGCCGATTTGTCGACAGTGACACAGCAAATACCTATATGTCCAGTAGGCCACTTCGGTAACATACCACATCCAGAACTTTGTGATACATTCTATATGTGCGTTGGCGGAGTTCCGATTCAACTATTTTGTAGCGATGGTTTTGAATATGATGAAAATCTAGAGGTACGTGAAAAAAATTAGCAAATGTTCATAAAATTGTACGAATTGTAAAAAATCATAATTTAATAAAGATGACACAGGTTTCTTGGTTAACGAATATTTAATACCAAATATTTCGCTACTTTTAACTTATAGAAAATGTAGTATTTATTTTTTATCGCAACTTTTTCACCTATAATATTTATTTTCAGCGTTGTGTTCCGATTTCTGAGGGTGGATGTATGTCCATAAAAGGTGAGGATAAAAAATATAATACTAATGATTTTCTGTGTACATGTATTATAACATATTAATATATAGGTTTATTTTCCAATTTGCCTTTTAGGGACTTCTAGTACAGAAACGAGTAGTATAAATGATATTAGCACGACAACTAACAGCGTTGAATCAACAACAGTGAAATTCCAGACAACTGTAGAAGATAATACTTCGCATAATTTAGATTCGACTACAAGCACACGGACAACGACATCTGAAAAGACTACAGAATTAACTGACACTTCAACACTTGATACCTCCAAATATACTAGTACAACAGATCACTTAGAAATCAGTACGATAACGAACCCTGCTACTTCAGTTGAGGTAACATCGACAAATAGTTTAATCGATAAAACATCCGTTGGAATAACTACAGTGGAAAAGGAAACAGAAGGAATGGATACTACTTCAACGTACAATCCGGAGTCAACAATCTCCGAAAATACGTTAACGACTAATGCCGGATTAGCTTCTGAAATAACGACAAATTCCGACGCGACAGCTACAAATACTGGAAAGCCAACTCTATCTCAAAGTACAATAGTGGATACCACGGTAGATGTGATGACTACATTAGTGAGTGAAACAGAAACAAGCAGTGGTAGCAGTGCTTCAATCAGAGAAGAAACAACTTTGGAGCAACTTAATACTGCATCTTCACAATTAACCGTAACTATGGATCGTTATACTACAGAGGCAATAATACCTACTAAGGGTTATACGGAGACAGATGCGCAAGAATCCACAACGCTTGAGTACGAAACGACGACTGCAGTCACAATATGTCCACAAAACTTTTTCGGTAATGTGCCTCATCCAGAAAGATGTGATTCGTTCTACATGTGCGCAGGCGGAATCGCCATTCCGCTCTATTGCAGTAATGGATTCGAGTTTGATCCTATAGTTGGGGTGAGTATTATACATATACGAGAAATAATTCCATAGGTTCACAATATTTCATTTATTTTACTCATAGTTCTTTGAAACCAACAATTTGCACCTCTTCATCGTTGATAAAGGCTAAAATGAAATGTATTTTCCTTTGCATTTTATAAAAGAATTTGATACAAACATTTGTTAACTATTTTAAATTCTGCGCTTTTTAACTTTTGAATACTTTCTCAGGTTGACATAAATAGTATTTTTTTTCTATTTCTTGATAACCAAGCTTATAATTTTGTTACAGAACTGCGTCCTGATTTCTGATAGTGGTTGTACGGCATTGAAAGGTATTATTTATTATTCAATTTATGTGCGTACTAAAATAATACATTGACGAAATTAAATAAAATAAACATTATTTATGAACAATAACATAATATGACTTATAATAAATTTAATTAATATGACTTACAATAAATGTAACTATTCACAGGTATATCAACCGAGAGTAACAAAGAGCAGTACGAGTCAACCACAATTGGTATAGGATCTGTTGAAGTTACTACTGATACTATTTTTAGTTCCGGTCAGCCGACATCGACTACACAATCAAGTTTTGAAACTAAACAGACAGATGGTAAAGAGCTAACTCAGACTACTCAAGAGGTCGATACGACTGTAGAAGGCGATGTTACAACAACTTCAAAAACACCCGAAACAACAAACGAAACAAAACATGAAAGTACGTATACAACTGTACAAGGACATCCCACCTCACCGACTATACAAGTTAGTTCAGAAAATACATGGAAAGAAGAGGAAACATCAACTGTAACACATACCACAGCGGACACATCAAAACATACCGACGACATAAATGTTACAGACGGTATCTATCAAACAACAGAGGATGTTCGCACGACTTACATCAACGCTCTGGATATTTCCACAAAATTATATACCACTACAAATGAACCAAATCCAACTACGAGTGATACTGTTACTAGTGAAGATGTCAGCACAACTGTTCAAGAAACAGAAACACCTATTTGCCCGCCGGGCATGTTTGGCAACGTGCCGCATCCGACGTTGTGTGATTCGTTCTACATGTGCGCGGGCGGCTTCGCCATACCGCTGTATTGCAGCAATGGGTTCGAATATGATGTTAAAGTAGGGGTAAGAAATTAAATATCATTTTTGTCTTCATTTTTATCCAAAATGTTCTATTTTCTTAAATCCTAGTTAAATAAGTATTGGTTAAATCGTTTGAACGGTCATTAATAGAATCAATGTGGATGTCTTAATTTAGTTTATATTTGTTTTTTTTTTCATTGTAATAATAAAACACAGGTAAAATAATCATCATAATACATATTTGTGATTTCCATTATAATAATGCCGGGAGGACATTATTATTGTTTTAATCACAAAAACCGGTTCTAGCCACGGCGGCCGATTTGCAAGAGATCAGTTAATTGCACAGGATATATTATAGTGCGCAGATATAGGTGCACTCACTCTTTCTTTACTCTCATGGTCCGATGAAATCCCGCCGGACGGACAATCGACACGACTAGAGAGAGATCGGGCTCAGAGGCGGTGACACTAAACCGAGTTCTCAATAAAGACTTGACTAGATGACGTCGGTAAGATGCCGGGACCGACTTTTTACATACCCATTCGATCGATCATCTTATTTTTCAGGCAAGCGGCTGATCAGCTTGTAATGACCTAACCAAACTAAGAACAATAACATAAAATCATTGCCCTCCGCGGGATTCAAACCCACAACCTCTGATTTGTAAAATTCGAGGCTATACTACTACGTCACGGAGGCATTTTAGATTACACATCTTTATATAAGAAATATAAAGATTTTCTTTGTAATATAACAGAATAAGACAAATTTCATATTAGTTAAACATAACCTTTTTACATTTCAGCAATGCGTTCCAATGTCTGATAGTGGGTGTACTTCTCAAAAAGGTAAGCATGCATATTATTCCTTACTAACTCATAGAAATATATAATAAATGTTTTAAATCAAATCAAATCATTAACATTGATAAAATTTCAGGCACAACTACGTCCAGCTATGAGATCACACCGGATGATAAATTGACAACGATTAACGCAGAAATAACGAAAACAACCTCTGACTCGATGAAAACGACTTATGAAGAAGTAAAAGAAATGACAATTGCTGCAGGAGTCACCGATAAGTTGACGGAAACGACTACAGAAGCAGCCATATGCCCGTTAGGATTATTTGGCAATATACCACATCCTACCATATGCGACTCTTTCTATATGTGCACAGGCGGTGTTGCAATACAGCTGTTCTGCAGCTATGGATTTGAATATGATCCAGTCCTTGCAGTGAGTAATATTTGTTCATATTAATAAAGTTTCGCAATCACTTATTGGTAGTGATCGACCCCTGCAAAATCGACACGGGCAAATACTATTTTGGCAGTTATTATATCATGAAGTATTATATGCGATACTAATGTTTCTGTGTACTAATGTGAATAGTAATGTACTAATGTTTCTATCAAAATTATTAGCTAAAGGTATTTACCGTCATATATCATTGGTTGACAAGCGCAGTGCGTACCTAAGCAGAGTTTCACTAGAGAGTACAACTGCATTGCCAGTTATTGTACCGCCATGTGGTAAAATGTAGGCATTACTATGTGTTGCGGTTTGAAGTGCAATCTTGCTAGGGTAATTATTTGGCTTAGAGAATATCTAACATCTCCAGGTGACATGCGCAACGCCAGGTCAAGTAGTTTTGAATTAGTTTAATTTAATATACTCTGTGGTACTGCGTTGATATGGCAAGCGTGTCGCTTACCATCAGGCGCCACACCACTTTATGAAAAAAACAAAGAAAACAGAAAAAAAAACAAATATAACAATACAGTCAATATATATGTGTACGAGTACTCGTACATGTCGTGCTTGATTTTATGGAGTAACTTATTGTGTCTTCGAAGGCCAAGATTTACCTTACTAACTATAACAATTATATTTATATAGGACCTATCAGATTTAAAATTAAAAAAAAAATATCATAATTGAGCGCAGCAACTAGTAAAGTAAAAAAAAATCAGACGAATTAACCCACTCCCTTTCCGCCTTTCAAAATTTGAATATTACTAGAATAATTGGCAATACTATGGTTTCCCAGGTGGATTCAGTGAAAGAGCTATCATGTCTTTCATAAGTGAAAGTAATGGTATCCTTTTCATTCCAATTCTTGGTTTGTTTGTCTCCGTGCCCAATAACGTCTGCAATTACACTTCCCTTCTAAAAAATTCGTACATTACTACATTGTTAAAATCATTGGCTATACAATGGCTGCTTCCTCAGACGGATTCAACGAAAGAATGTGCCATATGAAAGGTCAAAGGATACAACATCATTAACCAACATTCCCTTTTATGTTACAGAGTTGCGTTACGATATCCGACAAAGGCTGTACAGCAACGAGGATATGAGGTGATATGACCAATGAGAACAAAAATATTAGAATCACGGCTGTGTATTATTTATATATATACATATATATATATATCCATGTGCTTTATAGCTTTTAATTTCGATGATATATATACAGATATATATATATATTTATACTTCCGGAAGTTTGACAAGCCTACGGGTCCAGTTGACGTCACATGCTAACGCCCGTCTTCAATTACCGGTGTTATGCCAGTTGCGACGTAATAAAGATACGATGATTATATTTCCGTTATGTGTTTATTTTGTTATTTTGTTTATTTTATGTTTTTGTGAGAATAAATTGGTATGCTTTAATAACAAGGAAAGATTATTAAAGGACGAATGGGGTGATAAAGTTAATCGAGATAAAAGTGATTTAGTTGTGAAAAGATGTAGCAATATTAGGAAAGATTCAGCAACTTACTTCGCTCCACTATTTTTAGCGACGCGCCTAAAGCGAATATTACAAAAGCGTTTTTTCCGATAAATTTGTATGAATAATATAGTATAATCTTTATACTATATACAAATTCCTTTGATATATCGGATCGAATTCATTACGACATATAAAGGAAAATAATTGGTTAAACAAATGTTACAAAATGCAATTGTTAGATACGTAAAGCAACTGACCGAAAAAATAGTTTATTATTTTTATAAAATGATTTTAATATGTACATTTTTTTAAATATTCGTATGATCCAAATTATTTCTTTATGAACGATATTTCATGAAGGCAATAAGTAGTCATTTTTGTCATATTTTATGATTTTTAGAGGCCATTGTCGACACGGAAAATATTTTTTTTTTATATAATTAATTCAAAATAATTATCATTAAATGCCTTTATTAATCAAATATAGTCATATACTAATATTTATGCAAAAACTTGAAATGTCTAAATGTCTTCTTTAATCAACGCTAATAATTACTATGATACACGATAAATTCTGAATTCATCGTTTCCTGGTGTTTGCAGTTGAATGAAAAAGTCTAACTTAATTCGGGCTGCTAATGGATTTTCTAGGACATCGTTCATTTTTGTCGTAACTTCTGCTTCGTTGTAACCTCTGGCACCCTTAATATCTGATGTCAAAGATGCCCCGTCGTTTTTCGTCCTTGAAGAATCTACGAGTTTTTGATTGCGTTCAACATTTTCTTTTCCTGAATTAGAGTTAGTTCGACGGGAAGATATTTTTTCTGAGTTGCTTTGACGTTCATAAAGAAGTTTGGCACTTTTATAGTGCACTGCAGTATTGTCATTAGGTACGTTAACCTGATTTGTTTCATTATTTACCTTACTGTATTTATCTAAACTCTTAACATTATTTCTATTTACGACTATATCTTCATGTGATGTATAACTGCTCGATGTAGTTGGTGTTCGTTCTGTTGTATTAATTTTAAATGAAAAAACATTATTGGTGGTCTTTTGAATGGACTCTGGTGAATTTAGATTATAATTCGATGAGATCTTTCGATATTTTTTCGTTATATTATAATCGGTAGGTGTAGTATACGATATGCTACTTTGTGGGATGGTTGTAGAAGGACTTGATACTAAGCTAACCGAATTGGAAACATCGTCGATTTTTTCGTTGGACTCGTGGCTGGAATTATTGATATCTGTAGTGGTATAAAAAATGGTTGCTGATGAATCTTGTACCGCATCATCTTCAGTAGGCCCATATGTTAAATGATGGTCCATGGGCGGTTCTATGTCTTCATATTCTTCGTTTGCTCCGGAGTCGATTTCGCTATATTTATAAAACTTTTTATTAGTTCCGTCGTCATTTATTAGTTCACCCAGTTGTCTTTCTAGCCGTGAGTTAATCTTAGCATTCATGTTATTTTCAGGAAATGAATCATCTCGTGTATTTTCATCTTTTGGTGAAAAAGGGTCGACTTCTACTTCTTGGCGTTTTTTAAGTTTTCTCATAGGTACATTAGGATTTTTCCCCCAAACTAAGTCTTTTAGATTGCTATGTTCATTAATCTGTTTATCACTGCTATCACTATTTATCGATTCACTCAACTGTCGCTCAGACCGTGAATTTATCTTAACATTCATACCAATCGGTGGGAATGGGTCATCTTGTGGTTCTCGTCGCTCTTTAATGTTTCTAATTGGTACATAGATATTTTTTTCTAAATCAAATTCATTTAAATTATTATATTCTCCAGTTTCATGGGTTTGAGATTTCTCTGAAAATGTTTCTTTTCCATCTGATTTAAGAAATTCACTTGATTGATCGGTATCATCATTTAAAGAATCATCATAATTATATCTTTCGTTAACAAAACTTACATCTGCAGCTTCCGAGAAATCTTTTTCATTGTAGTTGATTTTAGTGTTTGAAGAATTTTTGTCACTATCTATCACAGAATATATTCGTGATAAGAATATTTTCCTTTGTTGATCCTCATTACCTGCGTTGGGCGCAATATTGCGAGATGCAATTTGTTTCAATTGAGTTTTGGGCTCAATATTTTCTCGGTCATCACTTGAATCGTAATCATAGAAGGATCGTTTTGTTCTTGGGATGGTCAGTAAATCTTTAATTTTATCCTTGTTTGGCAAAGCTGATATTACATTCTGAAATACATTTCTCCTTATTTTACTCGCTGTATTATCAGCTATTTCAGAGAAGTTGGGAATATCAAAAGCATTTCTTCTGACTCGATTTGAAATCTCCTTTACTCGCAATGGATCCGGCTGATTAAAAATCTGAAAGTGTAATATTTTTTTTTTGAATATTAATCGAAACTAACTACGACTGACCACTTAGCCAACAACAATTTGGTAACTTGAAATTTTGTTAAGTAAATTGAAACTTTTATTCTTTAAAATTTGTCTGAAATTAACCGACTGGCTTACACAAAAACAATTGCATTTAATTTTTTCAGGGTCTTAAACTACTTGTGATTTAAAAAAAATCTTTAAAAGCGTACTGAAAATGCTCAAAATGATCATATTGGAGGTCTTGTTAGTTGTATTTTAAAAACTTACTTGGGAATCCAGACAATATATGCCACGTTGAACTGTGTTTGCTGCTGCGTAGATTAACGTTATCACAACGAAGGTAACTGAAAGTGGCAATTTATATAATAATGATAAATTATATTTTATTGTTTTATTCGTTTGGATTTTCATATATTTAAAATTTTTTGGTTTGTAAACTGATGATGTGTGAAAGCCGAAACGTGTAGACCTATTAGTAACTTCTTATAACAGGGATATGATGTGACTAGAGGTCGCAACATTCGAAGAAATTGTTATATTATCTAATAGAGATAGATACCTGTATGTATCAGCATTGTTCTACGTTGACTGCACTAAGCTGATAAACTTTCTAATTCAAAATGCCTGTTAGATTCATTCGACCAGTTGTAATCGAATGTGTTTTACACAATGACCGTTCGAAATTAACTCTTATAACATAATACAATTGTCGAGGCTGATTTTACGGTTGTTATGATAATGTTTTGATGGCGGATCTGCTGTGACGTAACGATTGTGGAAAAGTCCGTTGGCACGATGTTCAAGTGATAGGTATCAGATTTCAGGTCGCGCCTAGAAACCTGAAACTTCAGGCTGATCTAATTCCATCATTTTTGGGTTACGGTCATGTTATTTATATATTTAGCTCTTGGTTTATTCGTCCTGTTCGTTTATACCGCTGGACCGATTTAAAATAATCCTAGAATAAAGAAACTTGGTTAACTTAATATTTATCAAGTGAAGCTATACCATCCATCCATCCAGCAGTGGTGGTTTATGGCAAAAAAAGGAGTAGGTATTGGTATTATAGGAGTGGGTTATGTATTGCGCCTTACAGAACCGTAGCAGTACCTACTCGAAATACTCTTGCTCCTCTTGAGGACACTATGCTTTTTCGAATTCAACTTGATTCTTCTTTCCAAATGCCAGCGAAACAAAACGCTGCTCGATATGTTGACGCCGAGGATTGCTGTAAACAGATACAGTTACAGCTTCGTGGACTTTAATTTTATCTAGTGAGTTTTTACTATTCATAGTAATCAAAATCCTGAACGTACTTTCTACTGAAACTATTTTACATTTAAATGTTTATGCGTACCGTACGATAAAACTTTGTTGGAAAACACATTTATTTTCGATTGTCAATGTGCCTTTGGACATTTTGGACTTTTTTCTGTGATCATAAGTTGAATGTCACACAAGGGAAAAAAATCTTTGTCCTGATCCGTCCAATGAAATCAGAAGGGTTAATTTAAAATACATTTTATGCGAAAATATCAACATGCTGTATATTTTCTAGCCTGAAAAAATGTTACATTATCCACCAATATACGGCAATTCTTTTCTTATTACACGTCATATTTGATTACATTCAGCATTACCATTGACGTGTAACGGTTTTAGTTTTTCATTTTATACTAGTAGCTCGCCTTGGCTTCGTCTATATTTGTTTGGGCTACGCATTGTCTATTACTCAGATTGTTCGAGACATGACGAAAACGACGATTAATTGATCGAATGCGTAAAAGATAAAATAACAGCAGTGCTCCTGACAGATGCATGTAAATGCTTACAGTTTTCTCCATAGTACGTAAGATACGTCTTATCCGTAAGATACAACTTAGTCAACTTTTCGAAAACAAAGATTTTATATAAATTCTAGCCGGACAATCAAAACAGAATTAAATATAAGAAAAAAAATAAAAATATAATTAATAGAATTAAGCTATAAGACTGTTATGGATTATTGAAAAACTTTTGACCTTTCTTATCGACTTTTATATTTTCATTTAAAGATTGCCCGCGAGTTTTTGGTATTTATTGGCCGTCTTCTGGTTTTTTAAACGTTTTCGTAATATATGTATCGATTTAATTGCAAGGTTGGTTCCATATAAATAGTTGTCGGACCTTGGACTTTTTCAACATCACCACTGCAGCCACCTTAAAAGCTCCTGCGAAGTGGTAATTCTTATAACAGCCGGGTCTTATTTTGCCGTTTTGGACTCGCAATGCCTCGAAGTCAAACTCAAAATATTGAACTTTCCCAATTTTTAAGACTCACTTGAAGAGATTTCACGCCGGAGGGCTGCTATCAGAATTGTGAATAGACACGTCTCCGGGGCCGTCTAAGACTGAACGGACTAGTGTGGTGACGTAAAGTGACCGTTACTTCAATTGCTATCTTAATTTGTATTTTTCGTGATGATCTACGAGTTCGGCTAATCAGGGAGAAAAACTAGGCCTGAAGTACGAATCGATCGGATTTTTAACATGCTCTTTTTAAGCACCACAATTGAACTTCAAACGTCGATTATAGAAATACCAATTGCGGTATAATCATAATATTGATGAAATCAAGCAAAATGATCCAGCAGTATCAATAAGCTATATCATCATACATCAAGATTACTCACTGCAATAAAATGCTTAAAAACTCCCAAGTTAGTTATGAGCGTTTTTAGTATGCTCCACTTTAGCTGTTCCCTCCTGGACGTCTGGAAAAGCTAGTAATTGACATTACATAACGTAAATAAACCAAAAACATTTTCGTTCTTGTATACTTGTCGCCCGATTAGTCTCAGTTACCTGGAGAAGTTTTACGGATGTACGCTTGACGGAACAAGTCGCGAAAGGCCTCACGGCGCGGCCTCGTCAAAAGAATGGATGAATTCTTCTTCAATGTTGCAAAAGCATTCGACAAAGTCTGACACAACACCTTGATTTATAAGCTGATTGCACTTAAAGTGCTAGAAAGGTTAGTTCATACATTATGGGCTTACCTGTCCAATCGCTTTCGCGTTTCGATATTGGCGGGAAGGCACTCTCTCTTAAAGCCATCAAAATCAAAATACATTCATGTTCAAATAGTCTTTTACAAGAATTTTCGAATTATAATTTTGAAATTACACACACCAGTTTGATCAGTCTGCATTATCCATGAGTAATTTACCACAAACTCGGAATGCAGCTATGTTGAGAAGAGCCGGCGAGAAACTCTACCATTGCTCTCGTTGTTTTATCTATCTTTTCATTATTTTCCTATATTTAATGTTACAATATAGCTGCTGTCCCTAAGTCCCATTAATTTTTCCCATACTTCTAAAGAACTTTATTAAGAAATCATTTAAAATAAAAGCTTACAGACCTGATTCAAAGATGTATCTTGCTGATAAGTAATCCGACAGTGTTAGGCACTTTGTGATTTGTTCAATTTCATTAAATTTTTTGCTGAAACTAAAAGGAACCATAACCTGAATCCTTCCATTGAAGAAATCGCTTGCGTTGTACCATTTAAAAAAGATATATTTAAATTGAATGATGTATATGGTTTCTTTCCGTCTACTGACTTGCCTGTTGGTAGCAGTTAGTGCTCCTGAATGCAAAACCAATCGATTCCCACCCAGTAGAAAATATTTGTGCAATGAGCAGAGCTATTTTGTGTCTGAGTGTTAATTATCTATATAAGTTTATATTTAAAATACATATACTAGCGATCACTTAATGGTCGAAATCCCAACTAAGGAAGTTTTCTTGAGAGTTCTTTTAGTAATTGAATAATATAGCTTTTGACTGTGAATTGACTAACAAAATGTTTGACATTAGTAGTGTAAACAATGAACGAATTAGCTTATCTTATTTAATATATATTTCATGAATAACATTAAAAAAATGTCCTCAGACCTATAACTATAAACTGTAACTCTGCCAAAATTCATTCTCGTCCGCGAGCGTAATAGGCTGTAAATGGAGTCCAAAATTTTCTCTTCGCGTATTAATATATATAGATATGTATGTATAACAGTTGTCTGATTACCATAGTACAGGCTCTGCCTAGTTTGGGATCAGATGGAAATGTTTGAAAGGCAGTTTAAATAATGAGTATAGAAAATAATTCCATATAATAAGGCATACACAAACATATAGGTCAAAGTCAAAGTCAAAGTCAAAAATTCTTTATTCAAAATTGGACTGATTTACAATCACTTTTTGACGTCATTT